>JAIPRM010003164.1:5006-27034 GCA_025469315.1 Stegophylla sp. TES_Ste_2020 | reverse complement strand
CCTTCGTTCAGAATCGTTTTACTGAAGAAATGATTTATCGTTTCTTTAAAATTTAATACGCCCGTCAAGAGAATACCACCCGTCGTGCGAAGTACACCCATCGTGCGAAGTATGTCCGCTTTTTATTATTTTGTTTCTAGTGTATTATTAAATTAATTAGTGGTATTAATCATTATTGCAGTATTATTTTATTTTTAGTCACCCTAAATCCCACATAAATATTATAAAAAATAAAAAATATTTTCAAAAAATCAGGGATGGAAATCATTTTTGATATTGTTTTTGAAAAATGTTTTTAAACTAAAAACAAAAATAAAATAAAAACTAACAAAAATAAAAATAAAAGTAACTGAAAAGGAAAACGAAATTAAATTTATTATTTTAATTCTAAAATATATATATACATATATATATATATAGATTACCATAACATATTTTGTACAGATTGTTATACATATAAATTACCTAAATTTGTTTTATTATTTATTTCGTATATTATATATTTATATCATTAATAAAAATATTTTGTCAATCAGAAAGTTTCTATATAGAAAAACACAAATGTTCCTCAAAAAAAGTGAAAATGAGATATGAGTTGTTATTAATGTGTTCAGAGAATTATTTGATGATAATAATTTTCATTGTTGATATTTACAACAAAATTTGTTTCATTATTACATTATTAATAATTTTGAAATTTGGTTTTGTTTTCCTTAATTTTCAATAATTTTTTTTTTTTTTTTATCACCAATTAAAAATAATACTTTCAAAAACAATAAATAACAATAAACGAAAACAAAATAAAAAAAAGACAATAACATTTTCCATCTCAAAAATAAATTAAATATTAAAACTTTCATAGAACCAAACTCAAATTTTAATTATTTTTTACAGATTCATATTCTTTAATTTATTGTTATGAGACAACATATATTTAAAAATCAGTAAATTATTCTTAAGCAAAAATATTTTATACTACTTACATTGCTTACATTTATCCCCAGAGTTAACAGAAAGAGAACCAATTTCTTCTGGCCAAGTTAAGTCTTTGTTTCTTATCTCAATTATTATTTGATCATCATCACATACACCAAGCTCCTCTAATGTTTGATCTTCATCTTCAATTAATATCATATTATTCTACATTAACAGCAAACCAAATCAATATTCAATAAAACCCAATGAATTGTAAGTAAATATTCAAACCTCATCATGAAAATGCCAAAGCCTCATATCTTCAGGTTTTAATTTCAGTCGAACACACAAAAAATCATATACATGTTTGACGGTTGATAACTTGCTGAAAGATGCAGTGTATGCAAGATATCGCCGTGGTGTGGAATTCACTAAATTTGATACATAATTGTAACCAGTAGAACCTATTTTTTGACAAAGAACAATAAATAATTATTATTATTTAAAGTCTTAATACATATACCAATACAATTTCTTACTCAAAGCAGCTGCACCATATCCTCCAACTAATCCTGACCAAGACCCTGGATTTGTGGGAGTTCTAGCTACAGTAGGATTAGTTCCAGATCCATTACTAAGGACACTATTATGATGTTTTAGTAATTTTAAATTTAATGGGTAAAGTTCTAATTCTGTTTCACCTGGACCTCGATTAGATTGAATAACCTAAAAAAGAAACAGTACAAAATACAAACAACTGAAATATATACTACTCAAATATTTTTCTTATTGATTAAATACATATTTACAACACAAAAAGTAAAAAAGTAAAGCAAACATAAGTTAAATATAGACAAGAAAGTGGAACATATTT
The DNA here is from genome assembly GCA_025469315.1 of Stegophylla sp. TES_Ste_2020. Classification (NCBI taxonomy): domain Eukaryota; kingdom Metazoa; phylum Arthropoda; class Insecta; order Hemiptera; family Aphididae; genus Stegophylla; species Stegophylla sp. TES_Ste_2020. Next base: position 25,245 of record JAIPRM010003164.1, on the reverse strand, counting down.
CATTACAGATATTTTTTGCTCCTTGGTTGAGATACTCTTGGTGGGTGTGTAGAATTTCAAAAAAACGATAAATCAATTCTTCAATAAGAAGATTTTGAAAGTAGGAAGTTAATAATATAAAGAACAATAATAGTTGTCATTTTCAACACTCCTGCTGAAAGTATCTGACTCGAAGAGTGAAGAATACAAGTGGTGCAAATATGTCTGGCTTTCTTATCTACACTACTTATCTTTGCTTCACTTCACTTTACTTTACTATTTACTTTACTTGACTTTTAACAAAGGGAAAAAAAATTAATGAGAAAAAAAAAATTATAAAAATATGTCCAATTTTTTTTCACATTACAGAAATTTTCTTGCACCAAAATATTTTTGATACTATTTCTTATCAATGTTTAAAATTTCATAAAGTTCAGATCAAAAAATTATAGTTGCCGAGTTTTTTCTGTCAAATTTTGGGTAGTTATACCCTGTGAAAAATTGAGAAATTTGAAAAATGACCTCTCAAAAGTACTATCTATCAAAATTGGGTCGCCAAACATTTTGAATGTGTCCCCTAGTCAACAAAAAATAAATGTATGGGTCATCATTGTAAAAAGGTTGCGAAACACTGATCTAGAGGCAAATACGGTTTCAAAAAGTTGCTGGTCAAGACTTTTAGACAAGTATTTTCATACTAAAGCATTTAGAATAAAAAAATAAATAAATAAAAAAATAAACATCATTATAAAAACACTAGCTTCTTCACTTTGTTCAGAACCTAAAATAAATTTAAATAAAATATTGAGTATTAAATTGTTCAACATAAAAAACAATTTTGAAGTGGCATTGATATTTGGTATTCTATTATGGTCATCTAACATTTAATAATAGTAGGTAAACCTATTTAGGAAAGGTTAAATTAACTTGTAGGTGTTAAATTTATAAGTATTAAAAATGGTTAGTTAACCAACCAGTTAATGTAGCTTAAGAAATTATGAATTTATTATGTAATATTCACACATAATGTAATTTCATTTACTTTTAGATTATTTATTCATTATTACCGAAATGTTCAATTATTAAATATAATATTATTTATATAATAACACCATGGAAAAAAATATAGTTAAAGACATTTTTTGTTTACCTGTCTAGGAAGAGCAGGAGAACCTCTATACCATTGTAAAAGCGCTTTCCACAATGAACTAGGAACTAGTTGAAAATCTCTTCCACGCAACAACATATTTCGTTTCAGTTGACCTCCTTCACCCGTCAACGATGTTACTTTGGTAGTTGGCACAGATACGAGTCCAGCATTATTTATTGGACCTGGTTTACTAATGCTAACTTTTCTACTCATAATTGGGGATTGAGTAGGACTAAAAAAAAATATGAAGAAGAGAAAAAATTTTAATTTGTAAATAATTAAATACTTACGATTCTTGCAAAGATGAATAAGAAGTAATTGAACCGACTCTTCGATGACCACCAGTACTAGGATCTATAGAAGTTATTCCAGTCACAACCACCTTGTATTTTTATTACAAAAATTACTTATGCTATATATGTATATATATATATATATTTAAATTTTTCATTTAATAAATATATACATACAGAAGAATTATCAAGTGCGATACTGTTTTCTAAAGATGATTGAGATTTTTTTGATGAAAGTTTCAAACTAGAAGTTTTTGAAAATGAACTAGTACTTTCAAATGAACAATAGCTAGACATTTCATAGCCATTCTAAAATCAATAACATATAAATAAAAATATTTAAAATTTAAGATTTATTATTTTAAATTTAAAATCAATTTTACTAAAGTTGTATTTGAAACATAATCATTCCAATTTCGCCACCAGTCCATTGAAATTAAATACCATAACTGACCAACAGCTAGGCCTCTGCGTTCTTCACGTTCTAACCAGCCTTTAACAATATCTCCTTCTTCAGCACGTGATATAGGTCTCAAACCAAACACTATATGGCAAACCTACAAGTTTCAAATATAATTATTAATATAATATTAATAGACAATTCTAAATTTTGAAAAATTGCCTCTCTAAAGTACCATCTAAAGGCAAATTTAATAATAAAAGGTTTCATTAAAAAGGTAAATAAAAATTATTTATTTAGTACATATTAATTATTAAGCTAAAAATAGTTAAATAACTATTTACTTGGAAAATTAAATTCAAAAAATCCATTGGTAATGAATTATGAACAGTCCACATCAAATATTCGTCAATTGCAAGACCTCTGTCAGTTGAACGTTTGATTAAATCAGAAACTATAATTTCTTTAACTAAAAATAAACAATACTAATTTTAATAGAATTATCTGTAGGGAAATCTACTTTAATAATATTAACTCTGATGTTATGAAAAATTCTGAATTCAAAATATTTATGCTTTTAAGTTTTAATATATCAAATAATACCTGATTCATCAGTAGCTGCTTTATTCTGGGTAGCCACATTATCTTCACATATGAAAAGCATAACATCAATCATTTTAGAAATTTCATCCTTTGATAAATAACCATCCTGATCATTATCAAATACTTTGAAACAAACTACATTAAAAAAAAAAGAGAGATAAAAAAATTATTCAAACAATTTTACAAAATTAAAAATATAACTTACATTTTTGTCGCTCAGTTAAGGGTCCTCTACAAGCTGCTGATATTCCACAAGCCATTTCTTTGAAATCTATGTGACCATCCATATTCTCATCAAAAGCAGCAAACAAACCAGAACAAACATTCAATGGCATTGGAGGACTTATCAATGGGATCAATGTTTTTAAATCTAACTTTCCTGATAAAGATTCACCCTTTAATGACCAATAACATTTTTCTAATTCAATTATATCTGTTTCTTCCACTAAACATAGAAAGTAGTATTAGATACTTCACAAATTAAAATAATGTATGAAATACTTACAATGTGTTACTCCAGCTAGAGTTTGATAAAACGTGGGCATTTCTAATTCATTGCTAAGAGAAACTGAACATGGTTTAGTAAGAAGCCATCGACTTAATGATGTAGCATCGTGATGTTTAGTTAACCAGGATCTAAATTCATCATAATTGACACGATCTTCCTAAACATTTATACATAGAAAATAAAATAAATATTTAAATATGAGATGGAAATTAAAATATAACTTACTTCTGAGAATAAAAATTGAACGTGTTCTGGTAATATACATTCAGACCCTTGTGTAAGTCTTTGAAATTCTTCTCGTAAAATAACATTTTCATTTTCATTAGCATATAAATTAAAAAGAACTGAAAACATGCTGAGTGAGTTAAAAATTTAAAAGGGAAATATTAATATTTTAAAATACTTACATTTGTATTTTTCTTCATTACTACCTAAAGTCAAAAGGACTAAACCACAAACTAGATCTTTGAAAATGATGCCTTTTGATGTACCACCACAAGCTGAATATATGTACTATGAAATATTGATAATTATTATTTTATAAAACACCAATGACTTTTATGAAATATTAAGACATACATCTGCGATTGACAATGGGACCCCATCACCAAGAACTTCCTTAATGAATGAATGCTTAGTAATTGCTCCATTCACTGGAGACAGTCTTTTAAACGCTTCTCTCAGTCTCTTAAGTTCTGAATCATTGACTAAAAAGAAAATAATTACGGAGAAATCAGCAGTAAAAAATAATGCTGACATAAATAAAAGTAATACTAATGTGCCATACTTCTTTTGACTGCTTCCTCATAAGTTATACAGCTTGGTTTCGAATCTTTAGCTCCCATATTGTATAATCACAGCCCGGACTAGTTGTATATCAACCAATTTTCTGGCGCACGTATTTCATGTCAAACATTTTTTTTATTGTTAAAAATTCGAACTCACCACGTCGTTTAAAAATAAAAATTGCAATTTTGCACAAAACGTAACTGATAACGGGAAATGAAATAGAAAACGCCACAAATTATCCGCCATTACTTAAGGTGATAATAAAATGAGCGATTCTATGGTGAATTTCTTTGTACTCTAATTCAACCAACTGATATTGTGTATTATTATTATTCGTTTGAATAGATTTATAAACGCAAACATATGATGTAGAAAATAGGTATCGCAATTACATGGTTGTAGCGGACGGGAGAAAAACTGTTTTGAAACCACTGAACAGAGTTGCTGTTGTTTTCAGTTGTTTTTGTCAATGTTATTGTGATGTAACGACGGCACAAAGCCCGCAAAAGCTACCGACAATTGGATGAAACAACTAGCTGAGACTCAATAAAATTATAATTAAATACACGACGACAAGGGTGAAGATTTTACTAGGTAATACCAATAATAGATAACGACGTACAGTTAATAATTTCATGGCCAAATAATAAACGAAAGACATGCTTACAAGATAATAAACCCACGTCATGAACGATTTGGTGGGGTAGACAAAAAAATAAATAAACCATGGAGGAAACAATATAATTCAATGTGCTAATATGTAAAATATATTGTGATAAATATTAAATATTAATATTCATTATTTAATGGTGTTACAAAGTATGTCCGGCTCTCTTGTCTATACTTTTTATATTTAAGTATATAAAATATTTGAAAAATAAAATTTCCAAGTTCTTTTCATATACCCAATAGACCTAGACGTAGGTATAGATGATAAACACATCCACAAATTAAAAACAGTAAAGTATAGATGAGAAAGCCGGACATACTTCGCACAACGGAATTTTTTTCGCTCCTCGTGTCAAATACTCTTGGAGGATGTGAATAATTTTAAAGAAACAATAAATCATTTCTTCAATTAGACGATTCTGAACAAAAGAAGTTAATAATATAAAAAACAATAATAGTCATCATTTTCAATATACTCACAAGAGTATCTAACCCGAAGAGCGAAAAATATCCGTGGTGCGAAGTATGTCCGGCTTTTTTGTCTATATTTTGCTTCATTGTACCCTACTTTTCATTACATTGCTTTACTTTAATTCATTTTTCTATACATTTTTTTATCTAATGAATAAAGGAAAACATAATTAAATGAGAAAAAATATTAGTAGAAAAATGTCTAAAATTTTTTTTTTACATTTTCAAAATTTTCTTGTGTCAAAATGTTTCCCATATTATTGTTTATCTATGTTTAAATTTTCATAAAGTTTGGATCAAAAAAAAAGCGTGTACTTCACTCGTCGGGTAGGATACTCTTGACGGGTGTATTGAATTTTAAAGAAACGATAAATTTATTTCTTCAAAAATACGATTCTGAATGAAGGAAGTTAATAATATAAATAACGTGTTCATTTTTGCCCATGCTCCACCATAAAATCAAACTATAACAATACGACAAGCCCTGTACAATGTTATACAGAATTAATGAAATTCGTAAATTATTAGTGTAATGAAGTATTGTTTTATAAGCAATTCAATTATTATAATTATATTACATGCCTAAATCTATATTTTCAGATCGAATTTTTAAATTTATTTTTTCAGATCAATTTTAGATTCTGAACGAAGTGAAGAAGCTTGTGTTTTTATAATGTTTATTATTTTTTCTGTAAACACTTTTTCGTATAGATCTACTTGTCTAAAAATTTCGATCAGTAACTTTTTGAAACCTGATTTGCCTCTAATTGGTACCTTGAAAAGGTCATTTTTTGAATTTATCAAATCTTCAATTTTTTTTTCTTAGAAAAAACTACCCAAAATTTAACAAAAACGACTCGGAAACCATCATTATTTGATTCGAACTTTATGAAAATTTAAACATAGATAGAAAATAATTAAAGATTTTGGCGCAAGAAAATTTTGAAAATTTGAAAAACAAATTTTGGAAATTTTTTAACATTTTTATTCTCATTTATTTTTTTCCATTATTAGATAAAAAAATGTAAAGTATAGACAAGAAAGCCGAACATACTTCGCACCATTCTTCGCTCTTCGGGTCATATACTTTTGGTTAGTGTGTTGAAAATGACGACTATTATTGTTCTTTATATTATAATTAAATTCTTTCTTCAGATCGATTATTAAAATTTATTTTTTCAGATTGACTATTCAGATTTATTTTTTCCAATCGATTTTACTGATTTTCTTTCCAGATATATATTTACAGATCGATTCTTAAAATTTATTATTTCAGATCAATTTTGGAAATTTATTTTTTCAGATCGATTCTTAAAATAAGTGATCGGGGGGTGGTTTTAATGCACTGCAGTCGGTGATTTATTATCAATCTTATCAGTTCATAGGAGAACTGTATAGTGCCCATATGTCTTTATAGCCAAATATCATCGATATTATGTAATATTAAATATTAATTAATATTATAATATATCAATGAGTTTATGATAAATAATCAGCTTACATCATCATAACATGATCTAAGTCCAATGTATGACCACGATTTCTTAAATCGTGCGTTTGACACAAGAATTTATTATGTTGTTTGTCTTTTATCTAAATAATTTCATGGAAACATCCTGATTCGATTTGTTATTTCCAGAGACACGTGAATCTGTTTATTCAGCTGATATTCGACGTGTTGACATCTTCTAACCTCTGCTCTTGGTAACATCACTAACAATTTCATTTCATATTCTTATCGGTTATTCCTCATTCGATTGATATTTATAATACAAGTTCACAGATATCTTAAATGGAAATGTATTAGATGTTCGAGTTACCCCATGGAGTTACTCAACCAATTTTCGTTACTTTATCATTAATGTGTATGTGTATACATATAATATGCAAATTGGGGGGAAATGTACTCATATTCTCGTGAATGGTAAAATTTTATTCTGTTATGTTTACGTACCACGAATAAGAGATACATTTGTATTCTAATTTAATTTGTCAAAACTACCAATAGGTAATATTGTTCCATATACCAACATTTATTCTTCGAAATGAATATAAACGAGACAGAAAAAGATACAAAATATTGCTTCAATTGGTAAGTTTTTCACAATACCTTTTTGTTCATTGAAATTGTTTGAAAAAGTCGATGTGGAAATACTATTAAGAAAATATAGTTGAGTTTAGCTATAAATTGTATGCTGTAATATAATGTCTAAACATTACTATTTTTAATATCATATTTAGTTTAATTTGAAATGTTATGTTATAGAATATGTACATCAATCCCTTCTTTATGAAGAATTTCATTTGAGTAGTACTATGGATATACTTGAGTATTTCCCTAAAGTGTAATTTTAACATCATAATCCAATTTATGTTTTGAAAATTTGTTTTTTTTTGAAAATTTTATTTTTTGCTAAAACTGACATAACGTTGTTGCTCACTATTTTTGAACTGATAACAAAAAATATAAAATACTTGGATTCTATGGAAATTACTACTGAATTTTAGAGTTTTAATTTTAATTTTTTAAGTGTTATAACAATAATGTTTATTTTTTTCTCTTCTTTTTTTCTGTAAAAATTTTCTATAGATATACTAGTCCAGTTTCAAGAAGGTTTCTTGAAACTGGATTTGCCTCTAGTTGGTACTTCAGAGAGATAATTTTTTTGAATTTTTCAAGTCTTTAATTTTTTTGAGGGGATAAAACTACTCAAAATTTGACAATAAAGACTCGGAAACAATCATTTTTTGACCCAAACTTATGAAAATTTAAACATAGATAAATAATAAGAGAAACATTTTGGCGAAAGAAAATTTTGAACATTTTTTTGAATTTTTTTTTTCATTAATTTTTTTCCTTTCTTTATTTATTTGATAAAAAAAAGTAAAGTAAAATATAGACAAGAAAGCTGGACATACTTTGCACCACGGATATTCTTCGCTCTTTAGATCAGATACTCTTGATATCTTGGTGGTTGTGTTGAAAATGACAGCTATTACTGTTCTTTAAATTATTAACTTCCTTCGTTCAGAATCATCTTATTGAAGAAATGATTTATTGTTTCTTTAAAATTCAACACATCCGACAAGAATATCTGATCCGTGGAGCGAAGCATATCCGTGGTGCAAAGTATGTCCGACTCTCTTGTCTTCGTTTTTCTGGTCAGATACTCTTGGTAGGTGTGTTGAAATTGACAACCATTATTGATCTTTATATAATTAACTTCTTTCGTTTAAAATCATCTTCTTAAAGAAATGATTTTTCGTTTCTTTAAAATTCCATAAACCAACAAATACAAATACATTGACCAAGAGCTTCACACCCGATATGCGAAGAATACCTATTGTGCGAAATATGTCCGGGTTTTTATTCTTGGCAGCACTATAGCATGTTATAAATTTATAAAAGCAATGTTCTTAGTCTTAGTACTCATATTCAAGTTATGTAAAAATCACCCAGTTACAAAATTTTTTTTTTTTATATTTAAAAGTGTTGGTTGTTTGAAATCTATGTTATATAATGATAATTGAACTTTGAAAGCCTCAATTGGAGGAAAATTACTCTTATTTGCCTCTCCCTGTCAACACTCTTGATGCCGATAGTTAATTTTATAATTTGAATACTGTATATACTATGAAAATTTCAACATTTTTTTGTTAATTTTGTTATAAATTTGTCCTCTATTTTAAAATACATTTTGTGTGGCAGCCCTGCATTAAGTGGATTCTACTGCATATGTTATTAATTAAGATTTCATAATTAGGTTTATAAAATGTTTTATAGTGAACAAAAAATGTCAAAATTAAAAACATTAACAGTCACAAACATGATAGTTACTCAAAATATACCATAATATGAGTATAGCAAACTAATAGTGATCAAATCTCTTGTGTAATATCATTTCATATGACTACACTCTCTTTATCAAGGCTTTTATGGTCAATTTCATGTTTATTATTTTTTCACTCTCCAATAAGTTAGAAAATGTTAATTTTATATACAAGTATTATTATTATTTTTATTTTAGCCGAAGGGATATACCTAATGGTAATCATGTAATGCATACAGCATATTGTCACCGTAACTTGAAGCTTTGTTTAAAATGTGATGAACCATTCTTAATTTCTGAATTTGAAGACCATCAGAAAACTATGCATGCTCACAAATCATGTGATGCTTGTTCTGAAAAACTTGAAGCAATGGATTTAGAGTCGCATAAAGTATAAAATATAACTTATATTCTTTGCTCATTTTAGAATTAATGTTTATTTATTTATTTAGTTAAATTCTTGCCCGCATCGTTTGCAAACATGTAACTTTTGTGACATTGATATTGAAGCTATTTCATTGCCATCTCATATAGATATGTGCAGCAGTCGTACTGAACGTTGTAATGATTGTGGTCAATTTGTCATGCTCAAATATGCTGTTCTCCATAAAGAAAGCCATAGGCTCAAAAAAATGTCTAATGGTAAGAAAATATTGTTGTACTTGCAGGTTAAAATTTTAATTTGTCAAGGCTAATTTTGATTACAGTTACTAAACCATTTTTGGATGATGGACCAGCAAGTTTAACTGCATTTCCACCCTTAATAAAAAAAGTGCCAAATACAACTGTAGCAGGATCTGCTAGAACTAATAGTATGCCCACATTAAGAATTCATGAACCAATTATGAATAACCACAGGGTATCACCTCCAGTTAAACGTAATAATGACCAACCACAGATTAACACAAATAATAACAATGATCATACACGTAAAGATCCAAAAAAAAACATGCCAATAGTAGATACACCAAGTGGTAATAATCTTTTGAATTACATATTATTTTTATTTATAATGTTATCAAATAATTTTTAACAAATAAGTAATTAAATCATTTTTATAATAAGTTTTTATTTCATTAAAAACTGGTTATAATTAGGAAATGGCTATTTCCACGCCTGACGTATATCTACCTAATCTACCTACTAGCTGTACCTGTGCACTTTTTGCCCGAAAAAACTTGCCCATCAAAATCAGTTCAGCTCTTATAAACAAAAATACAATTTTATTTATTTAGATTATTGTGTTATCATGGTTGAATCCCGTCAAATTTAGTTTAGCCGTTAGAAGATTACCCTGTTCCCATAGAATAAATTCTTTAATTTTATTTATTGAGATCATCTTGTTTGTCATGCTTACCAAAGTACTTAATTAGGGCGTCTGAGTCCTGTCAAAGTCTATCTAGTCGTTTCTAAAAATTATCCCCATACAAACAGAATAATAAACTTTTAAATTGTATTTAGGTATTTTAGTCATCGTTTTGTCATGGTTACCAAAGTAATTCACCAGCCCATGTAAATCACGTCAAAATCAATTTAACTATTTTGAAAATTAGCCCGTACAAACAAATGAACTTTGTCTTTATTTTTTTAAATAGAGTTTGCTTTTAGACTACTATTGTACCATGTTTATCAAACTCAACAAATTATATAATCATAAAAACACATTTTATGCTGTTTCAACCCTTTGAAATAATGCAAATTTTGGTAAGTCATCTCTAAGTGCACCCCTAAATTTAATATATTTTTATTTATATAATTGTTTAAAGTTAGCATTTTAATAGAATTCTTTACTTTTACACAAAATTACACTTTTGAATGTATATAAAAGAAAGTGAGTTAAGCCGACCTTTATAAAAACTTGGTACCATGGTAGAGAATTACATTGTGAATATTTTGATGCAATAACATTTTTTTTGGACAAATAATTAAACATCTAACAAGTGTTTGATTGAAAAAAAATCGGAAAAATGATGGACAAATTTACTATGAATACGGAAATAAATATTATTAAGAAATCAATTTAGTTATTTATCCATAATTCTAAAACTATTATTTATAGGAAGGTGAAACTTTCACCTATTACTAAAAATAGACACACGCATACTTTATAAAAATTCCAAAATCATTTAACCAGTTTTGAAGTTATTTTAGAACTTTGAAAATATTGGAAATTTCATCTTTTTTTCTAAGTTTTTATTTCATAACATTTTTATCTCTTGGTATTAAGATCTGAAATTTGTATATAAACATAGGTAATCATAATAATTTCTAATATTACTGAAAAAATATTGAAAATCGTAATTCAACTTTCTTTTCTACAGTCATTTAAAGTTAGAATTTGTAACTCCCAATTTAGCCGATAAGACAATAACAGCTTATAGCTTCGACTGCAATTATTTATCTAAATGTGTTTATTGTTCTCTAATTTTTCATTTCTGTTGTAGAAACTTGCTTATAACATGTCATTATTATATATAATATAGTAAGTGTAGAGCCAATAATTTTTGCTGACTTCTAATGTTTTTTGGTCTAAATGCCAACTGTCTCGCCGTTCAACGCTTACTGAACCATGTTTTTTTGAAAGTATTTGTAAATGATAAACAATTAACTGGATATGATAAATAATCAACAGCAAAATCAGTAAATTATCATAGTATATTATAAAAATATTCATATCAATATTAAAACCAATTATTACAAATTGGAAGATATATGTCGGATGTGAAAATAACCTCTTCCTTAGTTCCTTATAATTACATTTTTTTTACTACTTTGTTTCTTACCTGAAAAACATAATATATTTATAACAGGTCTTTTAAAAAAACACCTGTTATGTAGATTAATTTGGTAATTATAATTTTAATTTTTTAACTTTTTATTTGTAATAAATATATATATATAATATTTTAAGCATAAGAAACATCTTTGGTAGATAAATTAGTTAGTAAAAATATATTCTTCTTGAACTAATTTGATTTAAATTAAAAAAATGTTTTTCTTACTAGATGATGATGAATTTTCTGTACTTGGAGCTCATTCCATTCCTAATAATCATTCAGCAAGATTCAACAATCATAATATAGCAAATGAATATAACAATCTTGCTGATACATTGAGAGGTGTTAAACTGCCATGTGAATTTTGCCAAAAAATGATTGACTCTGAAAATCTAGTTTTGCATGAGGTAAATAACATTTGTTTATATGATAATGGATGATTATTTAAATTTTTATAATTTTATAGACTGGATGTCGTCCTGATCTAGCAACATTTCATAATGTTTTATCCTCAAAAAATAAAAATATTAACAGCCAGAATGATAGGTTTGCTATACCACCTACAGATTTAGATAGCAGCAGCAGTGACAGTGATATTAATTTGACTACATTAAGTTTAAGTTCAAATGATGATGACGATGATAGTGAAAAAACCAATGTAGAAAAACTACCTTGTGAATTCTGTGAAGAATTAATACCTATTAAGAAACTTATAAACCACCAAGTAATTATTTTGATGTCATTTTATTCTGATGTGATAAAAGAATTGCAGTTATTTTCTTCATTAAGACGTTTAACATAACTTTTAATAAAAATAAATAACATTGACTTTTACAGATGAAGTGTGAAAAAATACATTTGGATTTATCTATAATAAATAATTTGGATAAAGATGTTATTGTACATCAGCCTGACAGGTTAAATTCTAAATACCCAAAATCGGGCATTTTCGAATCTAAGCGTAATCTGTTCCTTCCAACATCTGGTAATATTTTATTTATATTAATATATTAACTAAAAATAGTGTATCTTAATTTTGATAATTCTCAATTAAGATTACTTTGTGGGTTTATGAGCATATGTTTTAGATTCTGAACGAAAGTGAAGGACTTTTAAGGTGCTAGTGTTTTAAAAATGACATTTATTATTATTTTTTTTTCTGTGAACGCTTTCGTATTGAAATACTTGTCCAAAAGTCTCGATCAGCAACTTTATGATGTCGGATTTGCCTCTAGTTAGAATTTTAAAGAGGTTATTTTTTTTTTGGAATTTTTAAGACTACCCAAAATTTGACAAAAAATACTAAGAAACCATCATTTTTTGATCAAACTTTGTGAAAATTTAAACATAGATAGACAAAACTACTGCCATTCCTTATTCAGTTTTGTGATGATCACTTGGCCTAGTAAACTAACCAACATTTCAAATCAAAACACCCCTCCCCCAATACAAGTCTGATCATTTATGATAATATTTATGTCACAATTAAAAGCTAATTAAATGAAATTATTAATTAATTGAATTATCAAGATTATATAGTATTTTGTACAAATAAAGCATAAAATATTATATAAATATGCATTTTAAATGTAATCTTTGATTTTTAAAATTCTATTCTAATAGCGCCTGCAAATTTTTCTGGTAGTACATTAGTGTTAAGAAACTCTGACACTAATGCACTATTACCTACATCTACCATATATGAACCACAGATGATGCAGAAGTTACCAAGGGTCAAATTAAACAGACAAAGCCCAAATAGAGTTATGTCAGCAGACAACCGTTATTTAAACAATTCTGCTAGAAACAATTATGAACAATTTTTATCCAAGTAAGTTTACATTTAATTAATAGAATATTACCTCTATATAGTTACGATAATCATAATTATTACTAAATTAAACATTAATTAACCAATATTTGTTTGAATAAAATTAGTAATTTAAATAATGATTGATATAAATATTTTACTGTATAATCATACAAAACAAAGATAACAAGAAATATAATTTACAGTTTATATTCAAATTACAGGAACCAATTTACAAATATGAAAATAGGAATTTCCTGATGGACTGTAACATCACAAAAAATTGTTTAATTTGGTAGCTTGATACATATTTTTTAGAATACTTTTAAAACTAACAAAATATACTATACAGTAACAGAAATATATATTTGTATAATCTAAAACCTAGACCTAGATATTCTAGGTGCTCTTATTTTTTTATGCTGTCTTGACGTCTAGAAACACTTTAATTTATTATCATATAAAATATGTTACTCTTTTTAAGGGGTTTGATAAATGCAAAATAACATAACAAATTGGTAAGCAAAATAAAAATTGAACAGATAATATATTTAAATATAATATTTTAATTAATTTTAAGTCGAGTACCTAACTCATTATTGTTGTTATTATAGTTATAAAACAATAAATGGATTTTTTTTTTTTGAAAGAAAGTACTTTGAAATATTAGTTATAATTTATTCTTAAATTATTAAGCTATAGCTTAATTATTACCAGAGTTTATAATTTTGTTGATTAAGTATGAAATTACATATTTCTTAGTTTTATTCAATTTATTTCTGAATAAATAATTAGATTTATAATATTTACTATATTATAGTATAATAATATTTACTAATAAAATAACAAGTGTTTCATTCTTTCTTATTTAGCATGTTCTATATATTTTTTTGAATATGGAAACTAAATTACTAATTTTTTATAAATTCATAGAATATTTTATTTTAAATATGACATTTAAAATAATTTTTTTAATTATAAAATTTGAAATTCATAAAAATAAAAAAAAATTTAATGGTGTAGCTACTTTTAAATTTTATAGTATAATAGTTATATTACAAAAATCAATTTTTTATTCATATTTTTAGTTTTAATTAAATTTTATGTCTACTGCTTTAAATAACGCGTGTATAATATTTCCTTTTTATAGTGTTAAGTTAAAATAATACTGAAGCACGAAAACCTATAGAAATTATCATGACTGGAGGGGCGTCATATCACATTTTTTGACAGGATGGAAAACCAATATTAATAATGTAAATTAACATCAAAGCTACACAAGTGTGTAACTTTGCTTGTCGAGGTGTTCTTCGCACATCAGGAGAGATTCTCTTGACATGTGTATTGAATTTTAAAGAAACGATAAATCATTTCTTCAATAAAATGATTCTGAACGAAGAAAATTAAAAATATAGAAAAAAAAAAATGCAAAATATTCTAACAGCCAGGTTATCAAACCCCAGCACTGTCGTGTGATAACGGTATCGTCATTTCACTGGGCCACACCAACACTATTAAATATTCCCTTGAATTATTAAGTATTCATTATAATAACCGAGAATATTAAATTTTCAAAATAGAATAAAATAATTGGAAAACTATTGATGCACATAGATTTTATTTCATGCCTATTTTTATTTATTTATATTATTAGTTATTTTCTTGTTAGAAAAACTCTTGAGAACTAAAAATAAAAATAGTCTTTTTCTGATCTGATGAAAATTTATATATTAAATTAATTAATATTATATTAAACAAATTTTTTGAATAATACTATAAAATTCAATAAATTTTGAATTGCAACTCGACAGTCAACTGGTGTATAAAATATTTAGTATTTACTTGAAATATTTTGCTATCTAAATACTAAATATTAATGAAAACAGTATTTAAATACAAGGTACAAAATGCTTTAGAAGAATACTTAGTAAGTACAAAATATAAAGTACAATTCAGGGATTGGAACCTTAATGATTTTATCGGTTCAGATTTTGGTTTTGGTTATGGAAAATTAAATATAAATAATATTTTTGTACAAGTTGAATTTATTAAACTCGTTAGAAATTATTGTTAAAAGGTTTTAAAAAATTACTAAAAAAAATATTTATTTAAATAAAATCTATAAATATGTTTAAAAATAAGTTCCAGATTGGCTCAATCAGATTTGGCTTCCTCAAGAGACAATTCTCGCCAATACTTAAACCCATCTGGTGGTGCTATACCTAAACAAAAAAATGCAAAATCCAATAATAACCGAAGAGTTATTAATAACTGTGAGTAAATTAATGTGTAATTAAACATGAAAACTAATTATGTATTAATCTAATGTTGCAGTATCAAAACAAAGAGATTCCGATTCATCAAGTGACTGAATAACATTATTATTTTTTTTTTCGTAACTTTATATACATATTATACTAATTAATAAGACTATGTTTTGTAAAATCTGTATAACCTAAGCATTTGAACAGTTTTCCATAAAATTTTTTTGTCAATTTGTTATTAACAATTAATGTTGATTGAAAATAAAAGAATTTCTTTATATTATACCTTAAACAATTATAATGGTTAATGTATATCATGGATGGATAAATTATTATTGATTGTTTATTTTATAATAGGATGTAAGATATATCCTATCCATGGTAATATCACAGAATTATGTATTATAATCAGAATTTAGCATCAAATTTTAATTTGCCTTTATTTTTTCTTACCACAGTGATGGTCAAGTTAGGTTAAATTTGTTTGGGAGGCATATGGCTTAAGTTTTATTTTTTATACTTTTTTAACTGGGAATTACAATTTTTATACTTTAAAAAAAAAAAAAATCCAGATATACTTGGCCCTATGAATAAAGCTTTTCTGGCTATCTTGTCTATACTTTACTTTATTTTATGTAATATATAAAGGAAAAAAAAAATGTTAGAAAAACGTCCAAAAATTTTTTTTTACATTTTCATAAAGTTTGGATCATAAAATAATGGTTTCCGAGTCTTTTTGTCAAATTTTAAAAAGTTTTATCAAAAAAAAAAAATTGAAGAATTGAGAAATTCTAAAAATGGCCTCTCTAAGGTACCAACTAGAAGACAAATCTGGTTTCAAAAAGTTACTGATCGAAACTTTTGGATAAGTAGATCTATACAGAAAAGTGTATACAGCAAAAAATAAAAAATAAACATCATTGTAAAAACACTAGCTTCTTCACTTCGTTCAGAATCTAAAATAGTACAAAGGCGAGGAGAAAATTGTGTAATTGAAAACATATCCAATCTACTCTATAAAAGTGCAGATCATGTTTTTTCTAAAAAAAAAAACAGAAACAAGGAATTTGAGTGCTAAGTGCTATACTAATTTATATTATATATTAAGTTTAAGTTAAAAAATTATAATACATACATCTTCATCAATCTTAATACTAATACTTAATTAAAATTCAATACTCAAAGAGTTTTTTTACATAAGAACTTTTAATTCATTTAGAATACAATATCAAAAAATCAACTTAATTTTTTTAACAATGTTATACGTATATATATATATATAAATAAATCATCTTGATTTTTAATTAAATTTATAAATAATAAATAATAGAAAAAATAATAACAAAACATTTGACAAATTCAATAAATCATATTTTGTTTTTTCAACACTTGAAAACGGAACAATTCCAATTTGCAATGGTCTATTATATTAGTAAGCTTTTGAGATGACAATGACAGTCCATTTGGGTTAATAAGATTACGAAGAAAGTCACACATGTCATTCAATTTTTTTTCATCTTTATATAAATCAAATACAATTACTATGTGTTCAAACATTTTAATAACATTTTCTAATGCAGTTTTTTTCGTATTTTGACGAAAATAATCCTGATTCACCTGATCTTGAACAAACCTGGAAAAGAAAACATTTTACAATAAACAACTATTTAAATGATGTTATAATTATAAAATAAAGTTGATGAATACTGATTATAAACAAAAATAATAATAATATTTTTATAATTATTATAGTATTACTAAAATATAATTTTGAATGCATTAATAAAAAACTGGATATTCTTCATTTTATTGAGTGGATGTGTTGAATGTTAAAAGAATAATAAATAATTTTTTAAATAAAACAATTTTAAGCAAAGCTTCAGTATAATAATATATACAGGAACACTATTGTCAATTTCATATTGTTGTATGTTTCACAATTTAATAACAATAACTTATATATGAGTAAGAGTGTAAACAATTTTCTACCATAAAAACAATAAATTGACTATATTACAAAATAATAACGATAATAAATAACTTTTTCACTAAAATGTGACATACTTATATTGTTGCAATTACTCAATTTTCAATAGCATTACCCAAGGACATCTGTAGGGAGGGTCAAATAAGGACAGTTGCCCTCACCTTGGGTTTTTTTAGGTAGATTATTATAATTGTCATGTAATATAAAATTCCACAAAATGAACATTTTTAAATTAAAAAAATACATTCCTGAGACCGAGTGACTTTTGTTTAACTCGATTATGAATGCCAAAACTAAAAACATTGCTTTTACAGATTTATGGTATGTAATAGTGCAGTCAAGTACAGTGGCAACTATTTTTTACTTTTCTATTAAATAAAAAATAAATTTTCAAAGAATGTAAATGTATAGAATGGTTTGTGACATCTATCTATTATATTTAAATTTTTGTACTATTATGTACAGTTTTAAACAACAACATTGTTCATTACAATTATATTTCTAATTAATAGTTATATTTTGTTTTTAGAGTAATTAAAGGAATAAGTTAATTTTAAAATAGTATGGTTGTTTTTTATTTAATTTACAGAAGTTAAAAACATTAAATATTTTATTAATAAACTAATACTATCAAATCAGAGGTAGGTACATAATATTTTATATGTTTAAAAAAATGCATTTATCAGTTTAAAATTATAAATCTATCAACAAATTAAAACTAATGCTGCTGACAATAACATTAAGATTTTGTTAACTATTTTCAATTAATTCATAAATCATTTTCGCATTAACTACTTAAAAATACAAAACGAAAAAAAAATGTCTCATACTGTCAGTGGCGTAGCGTGGATAATTCAGGTGAGTAGGCATGTTCAAAAAAAAAATTTTAAGTAGTACCACTCCTCAAAATAATGGCGCAAGACTATAAAAAAAACAAACCGAGCACCGACAAACTAAAACTTGGTATGGTCATACGCTATGTATCAATGATATGTTGTGTGCACGTTAGGTCGAGATACATTCTCCTTTCATTGAATACTGAATGAGATGTGTCTCACTCATAGCATTACAGTGCGTATACCCCAATCCCACGCACTACACTATCTATAGACTATCAACAACACATGTATAGGTAAGAGACACCATGGACCAGTATCTCGACATATATGTGTCTGTATTGAAAATCTGATTTTTAGAATTTTAGAATGTTTTAAGTAATCTTTGAAATATAAATTAGGGTAGATACTGTCTCATTGAACGTTACACTACAGCGGTATACTAATCAAATACCTAATGAAATCAAAGAATAAAGAATGTTTGTCTCTCCCTAGATAGATTCCTATGGACGCCCTCAGTATTTTCCTATATTTCCGAAACACTGTTGAAAAAAATTACTATTCTAAAGTACTATGCAATATAAATGTTTTATTGGAAATATATCCTATAGATCCAAGTACTTTTTTCAAATAAAAAGCATTTACGAAAAGCTCATCGGGATGTTCTTCGCACGTCGAGTGGGATTCTCTTGACGGGTGTATTGAATTTTAAAGAAACGATAAATTATTTCTATAAATTAATTTAACATTAGAAATAAGAACATTGATTGTAAAAAAAAAAAAGAATGTAACATTGTATAACACCATAAATATAAGCTAATAACCTCTGTAGTTGAAGCTTACGGATCAATAAAAAAAAAAAAAAAAATTATTTCTTCAATAAAACGATTCTGAACAAAGGAAGTTAAAAATATAAGAAAAAAAAAAATGCGATAAATCAGAGTGCGGACTGGAATTGAACCTCGGTACTGTCGCGTGATAAGCTGGTTCGGCCACCATTACGTCACAAAATTTAGCTTGACCATGTAGGTAAAATAGTTTGTATTTAGTATAATAACCGAAAATATTGAATTTTCAAAATAGAATAAAATAGTTACAAAACTATTGTTGCACGTGGATTTTAATTCACACCATCGTATTCAGCGTCAAAAAATACATAAGATGCAATAAAACATTATTAACCTTCAGCAACGATTTATAACACGTCTATAGATATTCCGTAATATCTTTTTATATTTTCTCCGATTTTTTTCAAAAAAATTAAAAACCCTAGTAAAATGTTTAATTCTTTGTCCGTATGAAATTTTATTGCATTAAAATATTCGTAATGAAATTCTCTATTAAAGGCACCAATTTTCAAAACAATTGGTTTGGCCAATTTTCTTTTATGTAAGTTAAAGTGTATAATTTTAGGTAAAACTTACAAATTTAGTCGAAAATTCTAACTTCAAATGGGTATAAAAAAAAAAGTTGACTAACTATTTTTGAGATTAAGTCTGTATAACAATGAATAGCGCTTGTCGTATTATTATAGTTTGGTTTTATGGTAGAGCATGTGCGAAAATGTACACGTTTTTTTTATATTATTAACTTCCTTTGTTCAGAATCATATTATTAAAGAAATAATTTATCGTTTCTTTAAAATTCAATATACAGTGGAACCTCGATAAGTCGAAATTCAAGGGAAATGCAATTTTTTCGACTTATCGAGGTTTTCGACTTACTAAGGTTTTCGAGTTACCGAGATTTTACAAAAAAAATTTGACTTAAAAAGTTTTTAATTTTTTTAATTAAAGTTTTTAAAATTTCTATAGGTATGCAATAAATGTGTTTAATTATTATTAAATACAATGATTTTTAATGTCATTTTGTA
>JAIPRM010003163.1:8534-27035 GCA_025469315.1 Stegophylla sp. TES_Ste_2020 | reverse complement strand
ACAATCTAGAGGCAAATCGGGTTTCAAAAAGTTATTGATCGAAACTTTTGGACAAGTATTTCTATACGAAAAGTTGTACACAGAAAAAAAAAATAAAAAATAAACATCATTGTAAAAACACTAGCTTCTTCACTTCATTAAGAATCTAAAAAAAAAAAACTCCCAAAGTATCTTTAAAACTGGCGATAGTTGTATGAAAAACATCACTAATATTAAATGTATATCAATATAAATATAAATTTATTTTAAATTTAATGTAAATTTTTGAAGAAAATGCATTTGGAGTAAAAGTGAAATGGCGGAAAAGGGAAAGGTATACTTTTGGCTGAGAAAGATAATTCACGTGTAAGGGATGCTCCGGCAGGAGTGATCAAAAACGATTTCGAACCAGTATTTTGTACTTACTGGGTATGTACACTCGGAATTTCATTAGCCCATGCTTGTCGCAGTGCTTTTAGTAAGTTGTCGTTTACTGGGCGACACCGAAACGTCAGTCGTGACCTAGTTTTTAAATGCTTCATACACTCTCGCAACGTACGACGTATGTGATGGTGAGTGTGTGAGTACATCGATAAATGATGATTGTAAGGCCTCTACAAGGCCTCTACACTGTGTAATTGCGTATAATAATAATATTGAGACCGAATTTGTAGTGAAATGGCCAAAATGTGTCCTCGACTTGTGCCATACTAAGAAGGGGAGGGTAAGCCCCTTGCCAGATCTATTTTTTATTTTTACTATTATTTTGATACAGACTATATCTGGTGTGGTATCAATGACAGGTTACATTGGCTCAGTGAAAGGAAGGGGTTTTTGAGTCCATAATCTTTAAACATTAAATTACAGGTATCCTACAGAAATTTGTTAATAACATAACCAACATAACAATTTCCAATTTGAAATTTGAAATAAAAAAATCTATTATATATATATATGTCTCGACCTGCTACTATTTGAAACCGGATTTGCCTCTAAAAGGAACTTTACACAGGTCATTCTTCGAATTTCTCAATTTTATTTTGGAAAAACTACCAAAATCTGACAATAAAAGACTCGGAAGTCATATTTTTTTAATCCAAACTCTATGAAAATTTAAACATAACTACATAATAATATGAGAAATATGGTAAAAATATGAAAAAAAAAAAAAAATTGACATTTTTTCTTGTTATTTTCTGTAAAAATTTTTCTTATGGAAATACGAGTACTTGTCCAAAATTTTTTGAGACCGGATTTTCTTCTAGGTAGTATACATCAATCGTCATCAATCGAAATTCTCAATTGTTTTCTCAAAATTTGACAAAAAAGACTCGAAAATATATTTGTTAATCCTAACTTCATAAAAGTTTAAATATAGATAGACGACAAAAAAAATAATTTTGGTGCAAGAAAATATTGAAAATGTGAAAAAATTTTGAACATTTTTTTCTTATTAACTTTTTGAAAAACTTATAATTTAACCATGTGTTTATTATTATTTATTATTATCAACAATAGTGTTATACGTTCAGGGAAAATATTTTAAAAAATCTGACCATTTTTGGGATGGATATATACAATTTTGGAATTAAGATTGTGTTTTGTAAGGTTTTGTTTTGTAAAATATTGATTTCTTGAAGCAAATATAAAATTTTTAAATTATTTTTTCTAATTTAAATAACATATTTAAATATTAATGTTTGTATACATCAGTGTTCACAAGACAATTTCGACACTTACTCGTGTTGTGCAAGTAAAAAATAATAAGTAAAGAACGAGAATCGTTACTATTCATGTCATAATATTAATATTTTTGGGCACGCGAGAGGACTGAAATCCGCGATACGTCTGCTCAGTCGTGAGTATGGGAGGGGGAAGGGGTGGAATGCGCACGTTGTTATTATTATTATTATTATTATGTACATGTCTAGGCGTGCCAGTCCGATTTTTATCACCCGGTATGAACATTTTACGACTCGCAGCCATGCCTTTGCGAATACATAGGTTTTGGTTGGAGTTTGAGGCGGGGGGGGGGCGAGGAGGAGGTAACACCTTTCGTCCGTTTAACGAGAAATTCGAACACAGATGTAGAAAATAAATAATAATAATAAAAAAAAACTAATTTTATGGCCGAAAACGTAGTTGTTTACGAGATACAATGGGGTTGGCGCAGGGTAGAGTATTGTTTTATAGTTACACTCATGTTTCCGTATAATATGAGACTCGTGAATACATATGATATGCACACGTATAGAGTATATAATAATATATTATTATGTCGTGGAGCGCGAGGCCGATTCCGTGCATTTTTATTATTTTTTAATTTTTTTTTTTTTTTTAGATAAGTCTTCGAGTAGTAAAACTTGCCCGAAAATTTTGTCCAGTCCCTTCGTACATCAAAATGCAGTTTTTTGTTTAAGAAATTTTTGATAATATTTGAATAAAAAGGGTAAATGGCCATAATTGGATTTTCGTGGAATCAAATCTAGTAATTTGATCATATTAGAAGATAGAAAGTTTAATTATTTACCAAAAATAGTGTAAACTGTCCAAAAATATTTCAAAAACCTTTATGCTAAATTAAGAATCTTGAAAATCTCCCAAGTATTTATATTTTGAAAAATGATATACAAGAATACTCTCTCATACATATAGGTATAACTACATTTGATTTTTTGTAAAACAGAGATAAATTATAAATGTCATTAGCATGATCACGAATAATGATTTAGTATACGCGGGTTATTTTGAACTGTTGAATTGTCAACCATACTCAAAATTACGGTCAGGTTTAATTTACTCGTGAAGTGTAAGGAAGTCAAATGAAATACATATTTGATGTGAAATTTTTAAAAAAAAAAATATCTGTTATGTTGATTATATAATTTTTTTGGTTATCTTTGTACAACACTGATTATATTTTGACAATATATATTTGAGAAAAAAATTGTTATTGAGTACTTAACGTTAACAAAATATATACTACGGCATTTCGTATAGACAATCTCGGTGCATCGGCGTCGAAGGGCCCGCAGTACGCATAAACTTTATTATAACGGCGATATCACGTCTCTATATTTTCGAAAGAAAATATACAATAAATATTTTTAGATTAAGATTTCGAGAGGAGCGAAAGAGCTAGTGGTTTTACAACAACAACAACCACTATAATAATTATTATTTATTAATTTATAAATTAGAGTGTATAATTTTCTTATACAATTATTTTCTAATTTAGATATGTATATAATTATAATATAGTAATATTTTTATTTTTTACTCTAGAAAGACATTTCACGTGGTAAAATATACTATCCGAAAATCTCGTCCAGAATCTTAACCGATCAAAAATAGGCTCTATAATTTTATTATGTTGGATGAAAGAAGATATTTTTTAAAATTCTCAATAATTTTTCCAAAATCGAGGAAAACTAGCTAAAATTTAAGTGAAATCACTTACTAGATACTTAAAAACAGCCCGACATACTTCTCATAATGGGTATTCTTCTTTCATAGGGTGGGATTTGGTTAGTGTGTTGAATTTTAGTAAAATGGTAAATTATTTATTCAAAAAAACAATTCTGAGTGGTATTTCTGTTCATATAAGACAATTTTGATTAAAAGGTATAGAGTTTATTAAAACGTATACAAGAATAAAGATATTTTGTACTCAGCCAGTCTCTATACTATATCTCACTAATAATGTTAGACAGAAAAAAAATATAGAAAAGAAAAAAAATCTTAGAAAATCATTTCTAATGTTTTTTTCGCACATTTTAGATTCTGAGCGATAACGAGGAATGTATTGGTTTTAAAAATCTGTGTGTTTTTTTTTCCGTACGTGTAGTCACAAGTTCGGGTAGAAATACTCAATATTTAACATATAACTGATTTTTGTCTATAATTAACTGAAATTCCACTCATTAAAGATATATGATTTATCGATTCTTTAAAATTTCAACATACCCACCGAGAGTATTCCACCAAAGGATCGAGAAACCTAACTATAGTGCGAATTATTTCTGGAATTTTCATTTCGGTGTATCCCTTTGACTTTTGAGGAACGCAGAATCTCTGTGACAAAATGTTTCTTGCCGTTTCGAGAGTCTGAAGAAAGCGTAATGAAACTTATGATTAATGAGGGGGCGGGTTAAAAGAGCACGTCGATCTTGTCTCTAGCCGTCGAACGAAATTAATAATAACAGTAGCTATTATCATAACGAATACGGTATTTTTTTTTTTTTATCTTAGTCGACATTGTTCTCCGAAGCGTTTCGCCGACAATATTTTTTTTAACAGTATTTAAAAACAATAAAATTGAAAACCCAAAACGGAATATTTGTGTAACATATTATTATTATTCTTGTTATTTTTATTATGCTCTGATAATAATTACCATTTTGACATGATTTATGCGTATGTCATACGTCCTATTTACCTCCGTTATACACGACAATTTAATTAGCTTAATTTACAAACAATGTTATTATAGCACAGGCGTGTGTTAGAATTTAGACTTTTTTTTTTTTTTTTTTAATAATAAAACAAAATGTAATTGAAACCTCGCGGCGCAAAACGAGTGAAAACGAAAAAAAAAATGAGTTTTCACGTTATTTACTGAGAGCCAGAGTGATGTGTACATTTTTATGTAAATATTTTAAAAAAATACTGAAATTCCAATTTTTTCACTTGGAACAATTTTTAAAATTGCTTTTAATATCCAAAAATAAGTAATTCGAAAAACCTAATTAAATTATAAACAGTGTTGAAATTTTCTTTATAAATTTATCTAGATAGTCATCTAGATAAAAAAAAAAAATAATAATTATCTATTATCTCATTTAGAGATCTTGTGCCAAAACAAATGGTTATCTTAGATGTCAATGTTTATTTTATTTTGATTCAGCATTCAATTCGAGACACCAATGAAGTAAATTCAGTGTAGCAACATTCACTCTACAAATTATTGTATACATTTGATAAGACACGGTAATTATAATGACTAAGTATTTAGGAACTAACGACTTTATGAAAAATTATTTAAACTTTTTTGGCTACACTGTATTTGTACATTCATGATTTTACCTATGATAAATATATATTATACAGGTATATAATAATAGATAACAAACAGTAATAAAATAATACTTAACCAAAGACTTTTGAACTATATACAGATTCTCCGATTTTTCTTCAATCAAACATTTGTAAAATATTTAATTCTTTGTCCGTAAGAAATTTTATCGTACAAAAATATTCTAAATGAAATTTTCCATCTAAGTACCAAGTTTTAAAAGAAACGGTTGAACAAATTGTCTTTTATGTACGTTAAAGTGTATAATTTTAGGTAAAACTAACGAATTTCGTAAAAAATAAAAAAAATAAAAAAATCCGAGATTTTTTCAGGTCAATTAGAGATATAGATCTGTGAGATTATATAAAATTTTCAAGTCTTAATATCAAGAATCAAAAATTTTATTACATAATAATAAAAAACGAAAAATTTCCACAATTTTCAAAATGCTGTACTTAACTCATAACTGATAAAATCTTTTTGAAATTTATATGATATATTTTCGTGATTATTTTTAGTAGTTAGTGAAAGTTTCAAGTTTCTAGCTGCATTATTATTGATGTTATTTTAAAAAGCAATTTTCAATTTTACAGAAATTCCGGTAATTGCATATTTTGTAAATTTTTTAACAAACTTTCCACGTTTTTGGAAAAAGAATTGAGAAATTTGAAAAATTACACTGTTAAAGTATCATCTGGAAGTGATCTCAGATCTATAGAGTTATTGATCGAAACTTGGGGACAAGTATTTCTTTACCAAAAAGTGTTTTCAGAAAGAGAAAATAAAAAAAATAAAAAAAGGAAAATAATAAGTAGCTCAGAATCTAAAATTGATTTTATGTCATGTATTATCTAGACAAAAGTTATTTTATCCTTATCTCATCTATTAAATTAGATAAATATAAAATAAATTTATCTCTATCTATATCTAGATAAATATTTAATGTTGTATCATGTTATTTAGATGGAATTTTCTTTATCTAGTCTCAGCATTAATCATATACCGGATTGTCTCGCGAGCAAAGGTAATCTACTTAACAATGCAAATGCTGAGTCATGTTTTTTTTCTTTTTTTTCCAGTATCTAAAGAAACGCGCGAACGTAAAGTACTACACTGTTTTTGATAATTTTGTTAATCTCAAAAATAAATACGACATATTTTTCATTATAGTCGTCTTGTAAACGCTTTTCGTTCACGAATCCACGGTAATGATTTCGGTTTTATTTTATTTATCTTTTTTTACCGCGCTCTTGTTTTCCACCGGGATTCACCGAAATAAAAGCACCGACGAATAAAACTTAATTTAAATATCAAATTTCGTTTGCCTTTGTGGTGGTATAATAGACGGACGGATATGTTTGCACAGCACTACACACGCGCTTTGGCACGTAGGCGGAATTCGTTCAAAGGCTTTAAATTCGGCTTCGCAAGACGAGGTATTCGTTCAGAGAAGTGAGAAGGAGGGAGTGGGGGGGAATTCGCCTTGAATAACGGTATTCAACTTAAATAGTATTGTGGTCGGGCTACCGACCATACGATGTTCGAGTTCTAGAATAAATAAAAATTATGTGTGTACTTCGCTTGTCGGGATGTTCTTCGCACGTCGGGTGGGATTCTCTTGACGGGTGTATTGAATTTTAAAGAAACGATAAATTATTTCTTCAATAAAACGATTCTGAACGAAGAAAGTTAATAGTATAAAAAATAAATGAGAAAAAAAATGTTAGAAAAATGTCCAACATTTTTTTTTTACATTTCCAAAATTTTCTTGCGCCAAAATCTTTCTCATATTATTTTCTATCTACGTTTAAATTTTCATATAGTTCAGATCAAAAAATGATGGTTTCCGAGTCGTTTTTGTCAAATTTTGGGAAGTATTTTCCAAAAAAAATATTGAAGAATTGAGAAATTCAAAAAATGACCTGTTTAAAGTACCACCTAGAGGCAAATCAGGTTTCAAAAAGTTACTGATCGAAACTTTTAGACAAGTATTTCCATACGAAAAGTTGTACACAGAAAAAAATAAAATTAAAATAAACATCATTGTAAAAATACTAGCTTCTTCACTTCGTTCAGAATGTAAAAATAATAATACGAGTTGACATCTCGGTCTCAGCGAATAAACGTTATTATAGATTCATAGGGATAGTTTATTAAAAAATCACTGTAATGATAAAATACCAAACAAAAATTATGTCTCTAGAGTATCATCTTGAGCCGTATTTTGATTCCAAAAAATTGACAATTGAAACGTTTGGAGATTATTTCTATATAAAAAGATATTCACAGAATGGAAGAAAAAATAATGATGAATGACGGTTAAAGATCAAAGTAAAATTAATAATTAAATTAAAAAAACAAAATATTTTTAATTTGACTCAAATTATAAAAGTTAAATTTTTTGAAGTCAGAAAAGTTAACTTTATAATACTCTGTATTGTCCAATTTAAAGTTTGCATTTGTATTGATGATCTAATTTATCAGCGCCTACTTAAAATAATAACTTAATTCCTATATAATTATAAAACAATTTTATTATTAAAAAAAAAAAATAAAAAAATACTCCGAAACTTTTTTTGTTATTTTAACAAACATCATAATTTTTAAGACCAACTGAAGCTCCACTTAGAATTATCTTATTGAAGAAATGATTTATCGTTTTATTTAAATTCATTACACTGAAAAGAGTATTCCACTAGAGGAGAGAAGAATACGCAAGCAGCGAATTACGTTCTTTTTTTTTATATCCAATTATTTATAAATAAATTTAGTATCAGAAATGAAATACGATGTGTTTAATTCTAACCTTGCATACACTCTTCAACATTTTTCGGTACGTTCCCGGAATATTCCTAGGGAATTCGCCCAATTTAATATTCCCGGAAAAGTAGTGACCATCTCTATACTATTGCTATGCTATTGCCATTTAAAATAATGTTATAATTAGGGCCCGAAACTTGATAAATTTGCATCTTTTTTTCTTTTACTCTAATATGTTGCTCATCTCTACAGAAATTTGATTCATGAAACACTGAATTTGCATTTTTGGGGAATTTTTCGATTCACGGTCATTTTATTATTATTTTTGGTGCATTTTGTTCATTTTTCTACTTTTTGTACATTTATTTGCACATATATTTAACTGAAATAAAACGTAAATATTTTTTCTTAAATATAATTATTAGGTATAGATTATTTTTTTCTTTTATATAGTTTTATTTTTTCGAATGTATAAAATATTAATGTTTAAATAATGTCATTTTTACAGTAGTAGTACAAAAATTTCGACAAAAGAAGAAATTTTTTATTAATATCTTTTAATGTCACTTTTTTATGTCATATTATGAATTTTTTTCTAGCGCATTTTTTTTTTACATATTTTTAGGCCATAAAGTTCCGGGCCCTAGTTATAATAATTATTCCCAAATTCGCAAGTCTTACCTCGCAAGCTACGTCCAGGTTGACGGTCTCGCCGGTGGACGCCACGTGGCCGAGTATTCCCACGCCCCACGGGATCTGCACCTCGTTGTCGGTGACGGTGGCCGAGCCGGCCGCGTCGCACTGCAGACAGCCGTCCGGCAACAGAAAGCGGCCGCGCGCACCGCTGTGCACGTCGAACACCTTGGACACCAGACACCGGCGGCGGGCGGCGCCGCGAGGCGGCCCGTCCACCAGGAACAGGGACGCGGCGTCGCAGTCGAGCAGCACGGCCAGGTCGTCGACGATCTTGTGGGACAGCGACTTGAGATCCAGATCGGTGGCGATGTCCCGGACCACGGTCAAGAAGAAGTCCCGTTCGCCCTGCGTGCGCCGCAGTTCCCGTTTCGCGTCCACGCTGTGCGCCGACACCGGCCACCGGGGCAGCCGCACTTTGGAGTCGATCAGCAGCGACAGCATGCTTATAGGGCTCGGCGGCAACGACGTGAACCTGCGCAAAGAGGCGGAACGACCAGAGGCGATCAGAGTATAATATTAACATTATTTATGTTTTATTTTATTTACGGAATAATACAATAGTTTATTTGTTTTATTTTATTTATTGACAGTTAACGCCCAAGATGGGCTCAGTGCAGAAAAAAAAAAAAAAACAAAGACTAATATTTAGGTCATTTGGGATGACATAAAAACACAATATGATAAATTATTAAAATAACCAGGGTTGGGATTTTATAGCATATTTCTTATGAGACGCTTGAAAAATATCAGAGTAAGCTAAAAATGTGTTTTATGATACAGAGAACTCAAATAAAAAAATGTATTTTGCTTTTTTTTTTGCATATTTTGCGATATTTTAGTTTTTACTGCTTTTTTTGGATTTTTTAAGATTTTTTTGGATTTTTACCTAGTTTTGAATCAAAATCGGTCATATTTTATGAATTTATATTTTAGTAAACGTGTTTTTAGATTTTTGTCAATTGAATTATCAAGTAAATTGTAAATGTATGATGCAACATACCTTTTAGAAAAAATAAAATAAAAAATAGTGGTTTGTCCAAATTAAAACGTGCTTCAAATCCCTTGGAGGGTGAAGAAAATTGAATTACTTGATGAACGTAAATGTAGCAATATTGTATATTTCAAATACGCACCAATTGTATTGTAATTTATTAATTTTCAAATGAAATAAATGATTTAATATAATAAAATTTTTTGTGATTTTAGTCATTTTGTTTAAAATCACTTTTTGGTGTTAATGAAACGCATATGTTAACCACTGACAGAGAAAATGTTAAAAAGGTTAGGTTAAGTTAGGTTAGGTTATGTTGAAAAGATTTTAAGTGATTCAATTTTTTGTTTTTCTTTCCAACATGATTATCAGAATTTATTCAAAATTTTTTTACACTTTTTAATTAACCACTCCTCAAAACTATAGCCACCCCCTAAAAATTTGCCGCAAGGTACAATTGTACACGCCTCTAAATGTTGCCCAGATCGTAGGTTCCTTGTGATTTGTTTTTATTTTATAATACAACATAGTCTTGTTTTTGTGGAAATAAAAACATTATTGGACTTAAATTAAAATAATAAGAAGGTTTAGGCCATTTCGCATGGAAAATCAACATTAATTAATTTAATTTAAGTATATTATATACACACACAATTCGTTATCTAACAGATATATATATATATATGTAAAATATTTTAATTACAAACGTAATCTCATTATTATTATTTAAATAGGACGTAAACAAAAATGTCGAGCAGCTATTGCGAGTGGTAGTTTTTATTCAACGCAGCGCAAATAATAATATAAACCAGCGTTTCCCAAACTTTCTCTTTGTCGGACCCCTTAGAGATCTATGTCGATAATCATCAAAAATATTTTTCATACAATACGAACGTTACATCAGAATTTTCGTTTTTTGTAGATAGGTATTTTGTATATTTTTGATTTACGTTCGCGGACCCTCTCCAGTATAACATGTGCGGACCGCAGTTTGGGAAACACTGATATAAACAGTGTTTTTTTTTTTTAATTATTCCCTAAAACTCGTTGTTTTTTTGATTCTGTTTTTTCGTTACTACTAACTCACTTTATGGTTGTTTATTATTTTGACGTTTTGCGTTCATCAAGGTATCGATTGTTATATATTATATGGCATAACTTTCTAATATATTTTCAAAATATACAGTCATAGTTTATTTCATCAAATTATTACGACTAGGGTTGAAATTATATCGGTAAATTTATCTAAATAATCATCTAGAACTATTAAAAAAATAACTCATCTATTATCTCATCTAGATAATTCTTGGTGCAACGAACTAATAATGGTAATCTTAGATGACAAATTCCGTTATCTAGATAGATTTTATTCCAAAAGTCTCGATCAGTAACTTTTTGAAACCGGATTTGCCTCTAGTTGGTACTTTAAAGGGGTCATTTTTTGAATTTCTCAATTCTTCATTTTTTTGAAAAAAAACTACCCAAAATTTGAGAAAAAAAAGGCTTGGTAACCATAATTTTTTGATCCAAACTTTATGAAAATATAAACGTTGTTAGAAAACAATATTAGAAATATTTTGGCATAAGAAAATTTTGAAAATGTAAAAAAAAAATTTTGGAAATTTTTTTAAAATTTTTTTTTCTCAATTAAGTACCAATTAGAGGCAAACCCGGTTTCAAAAAGTCGCTGATCGAGATTTTAGACAAGTAGAATCATATAAAAAAATATTTACAGAAAAATAAAAATAAAATAAGAATAAAAAATGAAAGAAAGTGTGAAATGTATCATCAATGATGACATTGCGAAAAATAGCCATACAACAATTAATAGGTATATTAATTAAACGCAATAAACACTCCAGTAAACAATTTATTTTGAAAAACGTATACTTTTGGGAAATTATTATTATTGCCGGCACTTTTTCCGGCCGACAAGTTAATGCGCGGAAAATCATAATTATTATTGTTCTGCGCAGCTACAGCAGATGCAATTACCCGGGAGTACAATAATTTATAACATAAGCCCGATATTGCGTGACGTGTACGCACGCGTAGAAATAATAAACCAGATAAACCACTTGGGATTTCATCCACGACTTAAGTTCTGATGTCCGTTACTACTCTCACCGTCCCAAGTGAACCGAGAAAATCGCGATTCGAATGACAATTACCTGTTTGAATCAAAAATAAAAACGCCAGTGTCTGATAATGGCAAAAAAGTTTCGATTTTTTTTGTCAACTTCAAAGGTATTATTTGTGGCCGGTCAAAAATTTCTAAAATAGTCAAATAAAAATGTCAATCTTTGATAAAAGATGATGATCGTAGACGAATTTTAAATAAAATTAATTAATATGTTATAAATTGTTCAAAATAAAACTAACAATTATTTATATTGTCTATAATTAACTGAAGCTTCACTCGTAATCGTTTTGTTGTAGAAATGATTTATAGTTTCTTTAAAAATTAAACATGACCACCAAGAGTATCCGCCGAATTGTCGAAGAATACCCAATGTGAGAAGACATCCTGTAAGCTACTACCCTTGTGAACGCTGCAATAGACACGTGTGGGAAATGCTCTTATTTTTTTTTTTTTTTACTCTCTCGGTGTCACGTCTTTCGCAAAGGTGGTGCGCCTGGACCATTAATCAGTCCAATGAAAAACGGATGTCGCGACTTCACAGTCAAACGGTTAAGTCAGATCCACGTGAAATGTCGTGTGCTCTACATTTTTCTTCGTCACGTCACCTATTCACACACACACACACACGTATGAGTGTCGTAGTGTGAGTGTCTTTGTGAAAAATATAAAATTTTTTCTTTTTATTTCCTCTGCCCTTGTCGAAACAAAGAAAAATACTCCTACGGACGGGAGACCGACTGCGATTAATTTACTTCTTTTTCTTCCCCCATTGAAGGTCATCAGTTAGATGATTAGACGTAATACGGGGCGTAATGTATACGTCACAGTGACTGCTTGACGTAACGAGGGGTTGTTTCCGAGTCCTTAGACCATGAACAAAGTGAATAAGAAGAAAACCAGTTGTGAAAGATTTAAATTTCTATGAAACGAGAAAAGGACTCAAAATGGTCAAAGGAGGGATAGTTTCCAAAAAAATATAAATTTGATAATTATATTGGTAAAATTAGGATAAACATTTTTTTCCGGAGGGGGCTAACTTGGAAATTTGAATGATTAAGTTCCCCGTAATAACATTCTTAGCTAGATAGATTTGTCCATAAATTTATGTACATTTATTATATATACATTTATTTTGAAAACCTATCTTAAGATTATTTCAAACGTTCAAACAAAAAAAAAGAAAAAACAGTCAAATAAAACTTTTTCATTGCTTAAAATATATTGTAATTATAATATAATATAAAAATTAATGTAAATTACATAATATATACATACATATATGTATATACACATCTAGATATATTTATGTAACTTATTTATTTTTATCATTTATCTTTTATCTTATTATATTATATTCTTCTTCTTGTCGTATCGGTATTTATTATAATATATGAAATATATTCTGTAAATCTGTGGTAAGTTTTACTTTTATGTAAATTATTTATACCGATAGCATATTTTTCATTAAAAAATTTTATTTATTTCAAAAATCTTACTTTTTAAAATATAAATATCAGAATTACACTACATTAAATATTGAGATCGAAGTACAATAATAAAATATAAACTGATTTATAATAATATATACTTCATTTAAATTAATGAAGCTTTAATTAATTTAAATTCTATTTCATATTACAAAAATAGTGTTTGCACTGAATCTGTAGTAATCTAGTAGGTACATTTACTAGTGTATTGTGCAAATCATTTTGTAAAAATTTAATTTTTTTTTTTTTATCTAGATAAAAACACATTTATCTTTTATGTTTATCTAGATAATTTTTCAGTTATCTAAACCCAATACTACATCTGACGGCACACATTAAATGAATTCGGACTAAACAAAACCTCGGCGTCACGTTTAATCGATTCGAATACGCTCACAAAACGAAATTAATTCGATTAAACCAAAAAACAATGATGACGCACACACACATACACACAAGCGTAGTAGTAATAATAACAATAATGGCTTAAACAAAGGTCAAATAAAAACATAACGAGTTTTTAAATCGGGAGTTAATCACAATATCATTTTTTTTTTTTTTGTAATAATGAAAATTCTTTTCTGTTATATATATATATATATATATTAGGATGGTTCTTATTTTCAAACTTTCAAAATATTGATACAGGTACTAACTATTTTGTTTATTAGTATAAGACAACAATTAGTTTAAAATTTGGTTTTTGTAACTCACTCCCTTCACGTGCCTCAAGAGGGTTGAAGGGTTGAAAAATGCTTAATATATATATATATATATATATATTTATTTATTTTAACATCCCGTAAGGTAAAAGTACAGAATTTTAATAGAATAAACATTATTCAATACGGTATACAATACAATAAGGTAATTACACTATAATATGATCGTATAAAGTAATACAATACGATAAATTTATTTAATAATCAATATGTAATGACCATAGGGGATCATTACAGAAATCGAAAGTTTTAATTTTGTTACAAGAATTCAGCTTACGATTTATGGGACTATTTAATAGATAGTTGCGGGTGTTTATAGTCGTATGAAAGGTAACATAGACTCTGGCATTAAATGATGGGACTTTCCTTTTAATTTTTTCCAATAGTTCCGGACATATTATTATTCCATTTATAAGTTTGTAAATAAATCTCACATCAGCCATTGAACGCCTATAAGCTAGTGGTTCGATACCACATATTGCATTCACTTCACTCAGAGTACAGTTCTGCATGCCTATTTTATAGCCAATCATACGAGTGAATTTGTTGTTTTTTCAACGGGGTAAAAAACACAAAATACATGAATTGAACAATAGTGTGCAATAGGTAATAATAATAAACTCGCGTATCGGGCAGAGTTCCAGACAGAAGAACTTTCTTCCGATCGTGTCCTGGCCGGACTGATTTCTCGAAACACGGCGTGTGGCGATGATATACCATAATGGTACACTACCGTATTTTTGGCGCGATACCAAGGACGACGCTAAAACACGCAATAGATGAGTGTTTCGAAAATAAATTAATAAGGGTTTTTTTTTTGGGAGGGGGAGGGGGACCCGAACTAGTGGAAAAATCGAAATTTGGCGACCGTTGCTACCCCGCCGTCAGGGGTAGTCAATAATGATTATTACGGAAAAAGAAAAGAAACCGGAAACGGGAGGGGAAAAGTCATTTCGATCCGGATCCAATACATTTGGAAAAACATAATATGTACCTAAATATGGATCTCTCGTAAAGCCCTTTTCCAGTGCCATTGCCACATGTATACGATTTTCTTTTAAAATTTCAAAAACAGCTCATACTGCATTGATGACAATAGATTATAAAGTCAAATACAAATCCAAAAAGGTTTTGAGTAAAATAACCGGACAAATATCAATGATTTTGTAAGTGATTAAAATTTTCTATTTTATGAGTGATAGCCAAAGACATAATGCCAAAGCCACCTAATAACTAGTGGTCTAAAACGAATATGTTTATTCTACCATTTCTTTATTCAATCAATGAAATGTACCAAAAAATATTTTAAAAATGGAAAAATACTTTAGTCTTACAGAAATGTCACTAAGAAAAATTAATGCGGCACTCAAAGGGCAACGACCCTTTTATAGATCACAGAAAAAAAAATTGGGTTACCTGAACTACCTATTTTGTTTTTTTGACAATACTGCGTTTTAGAAAAAAATAAAACCCCCTCAATTTCGTTACATACATTTACGTAATCATTATTCGGACGAGATTCTCGCGAACACGTTTACCCGGCGATAACAATAACGGCAGACACGATAAAACAACCACTAAGAGAATAATAATGAAAACAATAAAAACCAAGTGCGGTGGTAGTAGTCAATTTTTGTCGTTGCATCGTCAGCTTCACTGGTCCGGCGTAACACATTTATATATAAGATTATTGTTCAGGATGTCGTAAAAAAAAAAACAGTCTGCAGCAGAATTGCATTCAGTGACCGTCCGAATGTGTGCGTGTTTCCATTTAAAATAACTTTCTTCTGTTTTTATTTTTTACCCGTAACCGGGTACTCGTTATCTCGTCACCATCGTCAATGCGCATATTTTTGCCAGTAAAAAGTTATTATAATCATTATTATTACCGTAATTAGAGTGTTATTTCAAATTTTAAATTCTGATTGGAGCGTAAATCCAGTGTGGTTTAAGTGCTGTATGTTTAAAATATTTGTTTTCTGTTAAACTCTTTTTTGAAAATTTCGTACGACGAATTAACAAATCAAACATGTCATCATTTTTATTATTTTCTCAGTTAATAATGGAATATAACATTGGTTGATTAAAAAAATAACTTAATAACTTTTTTTTTCCATAATAACAAACTTCATAATTTTGTAGCAAAATATTTGTTTTGAATAAACTGAAGCTCCGTTCAGAATCGTTTTATTGAAGAAATGATTTATCGTTTCTTTAAAATTCAACACGCCCACCACGAGTATTCCATTCAAGAAGCGAAGAATACTCGTGGTGTGAATTAAGTTAGGTTATTTGATTTCAAAATGTTGATCGTTTTTTTGAATAATCGCAAAGGAATCAAAACGATTTATTATCGTTTTTTTCTTTTTTCCGTTTATTCAACACGCCCAACACGAGTACCCTATCTGAGGAGTGAAACATGACATCATTAAAATGTCGTATTTTATTTTTTGGTAATTCAAAATGAAATAATATTTTGATATCTATTCGATGAAAAAAATTTGAATAATATGCTCTGTGCGGGCACATTTTTACATTTTGCGCGATTCCGTTGGGCGTATTTTCAGCGGAAATAAATTCTCGAAATCGAGAAATGATGAATTCGCGAAAAACTGTCTGTGAACGAAAAAGTCTTCCGGAAATTATATAGTCGGACGGGGATGACGTTCTGTTCGTCATTTTCTCATCCCGATGGCAATATATTATATATTTATATGAATTTCGTCGATACGTTTTAAATATTATAGACCAGAGGTTCCCAAACTTTTTTTGATACGACCCATTTTGGTCATTTTTTTTTAAGTTTGGTGACCCAAAACAATAACCAAATGTCCTTTTTTTATGCTTGAATAAAATACTGAATAAAAAAAAATCATTCTGTATTCAAATTTTTATTGAATAATATGTACAACTGTTAAATAACTCTAATTATTATTCATTTATTTATTATAAAAAATGTGTGATAAACATTTAAAATTATATAAGTATATACAATTAAATGAATATTACAATATATATATATATATGTATATATATATTATAAAAAGTCGGACATACTTCATACCATGCGGATTCTTCACTGAAAAAAAATTTCTTCCCCAAAAATATTTCTCATATTATTGTCTGCAGTCTATAGTTAAATTTA
This sequence comes from Stegophylla sp. TES_Ste_2020, assembly GCA_025469315.1. Taxonomy (NCBI): domain Eukaryota; kingdom Metazoa; phylum Arthropoda; class Insecta; order Hemiptera; family Aphididae; genus Stegophylla; species Stegophylla sp. TES_Ste_2020. The sequence continues at coordinate 10,038 of JAIPRM010003163.1, read as the reverse complement.
TATAAAGTTTCAATTGCATTTTTGTCTAATTCACGGCTGTTTTTTCAAATTTCGAATAACTATTGAGAATTTTGAATAATAAACACCCTAAAGTACAATTCATAAAATATTATTGTAAAAAAACTAGCTCCTTCACTTCACTCAGAAACTAAAATTTAACGTGACCTACCAAAAATTTAATCACCCACAGTTTGGGAACCTCTATTATAGACAATCCCGAAGCAAAAATAATATTAATAAAATATACAAATTAAAAATCATTCTGTTCTATGACAAAACCGCCGTAAGCATTGGCCTTTATATTTATTATTAATTTTATTTATTTATTTTTTTGACGTAGAAAATAATAACACTTATAACTTACAACCTAACAAAAATATTCCGTAATTTTAGTATATATCATTAGTGTTTCTCAATACCTGGGAGTCACCAACAAATTGTGTTAAAAATGAACACAAAACTAGATAAAAATATTTAAAAGAAAAATCAAATGAGGAGTTGATTGAGTTGACGATTTTCGATTTCAGTGAATGATTTATAACGTATTACCTTACTCGACTGAAACTAACAATGAAGCGTTAAAAACTTTTATTCCTTACACTTCTCGCTTAACTGAAATTATTTATGTAATTTGAGTGGTTTCTCCCGTCGTAGTTCTTACATAGATACGTCCAAGTACCACATACTAGACACTTGTTAACAAATACAATTGTTTTAATTTTTAAAAAGTACTTTATAAAATTGTATAATCACATTGTAGGTACACCGGTGTTAATAATTATGATTTTTATTTTTATTTATTTCATAATTCGAATTTCAAAATGTTTGTGTTTATATGGCAAAAGGAAATTACACCGATGCTGCAGTTTTAACAACATAAAAGTTAGTAAATCTTTTTATGTCATCACTGATGAATATTTTTTTTTTTTTTTTTTTATTGATCCGTAAGCTTCAACTACAGAGGTTATTAGCTTATATTTATGGTGTTATACAGTGTTACATTCTTTTTTTTTTACAATCAATGTTCTTATTTCTAATGTTAAATTAATTTATATAAGCCTGTTTGTTTAAGAAAATTTATGATATTATTTGTTGCTTCTGGTTGTGGTCCTAGGCTTTCGTATAGTTGGTCTGATATGTTGTTTTCTCTTCTTGATATTGTGTATTGGAGGCATTCAGTTAAAATGTGCTTGATCGTGACTTGAGTTCCGCAAGTTGGACATTAAGTATCCGTGAGTTAACTTTATGTTACCTATTCGGAGTCTATTTATTACCGTCTCATATTTTCTATTTTTATAATTTATTGGCCACTTGTAAATAGTTCTTTTAAGTTTTTGGATTTGTTTTTTCCATATTTTGTCCCATTCTGATAGGCAAATATTCTTGATTTGGTTTTTGATGTCTGAGTACGTGAATATTTTGATTTTTTCAGAGTTTGAATCAGCGATCTCTTTTGCTGCTTTGTCTGCTTTTTCGTTACCTTTTATGTTACTGTGGCCGGGGA
>JAIPRM010003162.1:0-27036 GCA_025469315.1 Stegophylla sp. TES_Ste_2020 | reverse complement strand
TGAAGAGGGCATCGGTAATTCGCAGTTAACAACCTGTGTGGTTGCTTAAGTCGCCTGATGCCGTGTACTGGACGTAATCTTAATAATGTGAGGGTACATGAGTGTATTAAACTTAAATTTATAAGTATACGTAGTATTTAAAACGTAATTCGTTTGCGCGTTAGGTAGGTTCGGTAGGTTAGGCAGATTTAGGTAGGTTAGGTAGGTCCCCTCCATGAGCCCACCTTGTCGTGGTGGAGGAGCCATGCCTTTTGGGGCATGCTAACGGGCTCACCAAAAAACGATGGCTAAAAAGTCTTTGGACATTTCACCCCTGCCATAGGGCCCCACGGACTCAGGGGATCCATTATCACAGCTTTCTTTCATCATATCTCTCTCTTCTTTTCTTCTGTGTTAGATTGGTTAAGTAGGTTAAGTAGGTCATAACCTGACCGGTTGGTTAGGTACCTGTCGCCGCTTTGTCTGTCTTTTATAGCCTGTCATCAGCTGTCGTCTGCCCTCTATCTGTCTATCATCTGTCGTTTGTAAATATGCCAATATTGCTGCAGGTCCTAAGTCTGGATACAATGTGAAGACAAATTTCACTTGGTACCTATTTATTATTTTAGATTCTGAACGAAGCGAAGCTTTTTTTTTCGGTGTACAACTTTTCTTATAGATATACTTATTGCAAAAGTTTCGATCAGTAACTTTTTGAAACCGGATTCGCCTCTAGATTGTACTTTAGAGAGGTCATTTTTTGAATTTCTCAATTCTTCAATTTTTTTTTTTTTTTTTGACAAAAAAATTTGACATAATTGACTCGGAAACCATCATTTTTTGATCCGAATTTTATGAAAATTTAAACATAGATAAAAAATCATAACATAAGAAAGATTTTGGCGCAAGAAAATTTTGAAAATGTGAAAAAAAATTTTGGACATTTTTCTAACATATTTTTTCTTATTTATTTTTATATTATCAGCTTCTCTCGTTCAGAATCGTTTTAGTGAAAAAATGATATATCGTTTCTTTAAATTTCAATACACCCGTTAAGATAATCCCACCCGTCGTGCGGAGAACACCCATCATGCGAAGTATGTCCGGCTTTTTTTTTTCTGTGTACAACTTTTCGTATGGAAATACTTGTCCAAAAGTTTCGATCAGTAACTTTTTGAAACCGGGTTTGCCTCTTAATTGTACTTTAGAGAGGTCATAAATTTCTCAATTCTTCAATTTTTTTTGGAAAAACTAACCAAAATTTGATAAAAACGACTCGGAAACCATAATTTTTTGATCCGAATTATATGAAAATTTAAACATAGATAGAAAATCATATAAGAAAGATTTTGGCGCAAAAAAATTTTGAATATGTGAAAAAAAAATTTTGGACATTTTTCTCACATTTTTTTTTCTCATTTGTTTTTATATTATTAACTTCTCTCGTTCAGAATCGTTTTAGTGAAAAAATGATATATCGTTTCTTTAAATTTCAATACACCCGTTAAGATAATCCCACCCGTCGTGCGAAGTATGTCCGGCTTTTTAATTATAACGTTTTTAAGACATTATCATGATTCATGACATGACTATTAATTAATAATGTTAAACAGTAAATGTATTATAACTACATACATTTGATCATTTTTTATATTTTAAGATCATTGTACTATTTTGACCCGTATTAATGAACTAACAATATTTGCTATACGAAAAGAAGTGTCTATTGATCTTGAAATATACTTGATTCAACTGATAAGAATTCAGAAAAATCGGTAGTTTAATTTGGATTCGTCATTAAAGTCATTGTCATTATAAAAATGTACAATTTTATTAAAAATTACAATAAATATGACTTGAACTGATGATATACAATTATTATATTAATATTCAATATTTTAAATTATAATATTAGAGTTGTGAGGTGAAACCACTATTGCTTACTTTATAAAAAAAAATTTTCATCCCCCTCCATTGAAATATTCTGAGAACACCACTGTCTGGAGCTTATAATAAAATATTACCTTATTGCAACAAATTATAAGTAAAAAATTAAGTGAACTATTTATAATTGCAATTAAATAATAATATAATACTAATTAAAAAAATATGTCCTAGAGTATGACATTTATTAATTTTTGAAAGAAACCCTAGAAATTATATAATATATAAACATAGTAGGTACAGTGAAACCTCCCCTAATGGACATTTCCCAATAGCGAACATTTATTTGGGAACATAGGTGTATTCGTTGTAATCTGAACTCCTCTCTGAATAACGGATGAAATTCTGGTGACCAAGAGTGTCCGCTATTCAGAGGTGTTTCACTGTAATATAATATTATTCTACACAACTATAAAACTTGCCTAACGGCTAACGAGCTCCAAGCAAATAGTTATTTGCCTAGCTTAACTAGGAAAACGGATAACATTAATTGAAACCATTTGGCGGCAAACGACCGCATCTGAAACCAAATGGGGCCGTACGGATTTTTTTTAAAAAATAGATAAACTTTTACTTTCGTACAACTAATGTTTAGTATATATACATATGATAATGTAACTAATTTTTCATACAATCTAATTAGTCTAAATTGTCTAGCTAGATCTATATTTTCGTATAACTATGTTATCGAACAAATCTAAATTCGTACAATTTGCGAAATACCAGCATCGACAGTTGGCATATCTCTTTTCTATGATAGGGAACTGAGCAATCTAGTTTATTATATATATTATATTCTGTATACGTGTCATTTCACAGACTATGATATGGGTATCATAATATAATATCTTATTTTTTTGTAGTCTGTGGTCCATGGTACGTGTCATAAATCATAATCACAAAATACTTGATGATAATATCAATAGAAATATTTGATAATAATGTTCCAACAATACAAGTGTCAAATTGCTTACTTTTATTACAAAATCTAAAATACCTAATGCCAATTAACTTACCTAATAGAAATAATATTTTATGAACTCTTACTTTAAACTTTTAGTTTAATTTATTTTTATATAAATATGGTTCTATTAACTATGATAGCAAGAATTCCTGATGGATTACCATTAGCTGCATCTATGCAAGATGACGAACAGGTATGTCTATGCTGCCAAAATAGTCGACATATTTAAACAATTAATACTTTCTTTTAAAAATGTTAATTATTATTGTAAAATATAATATTTACCTCTTAGGTTGGAAGAAAATTAATTGAATACCAAAATCAAGCAAAACTTCTTTTTAAAAAGCTTAACTTTCAATCTCCAAAGCAATGCACAATTGAATCTGTACCATATTATTTTCAGTAAGTGTGTTATAAATATAATTATAAGTATTTTAACATATGTATAATATGGGGAAAACATTTGATTTTAGTTATTTAATTGAAAGAGATGTTTGTTATTTGGTACTTTGTGAAAAAAACTTCTCAAAACGTTCTGCATTCAGTTTTTTAGAGGATATTGCAGCTGAATTCAATAGACTTTATGGAAGACAAGTATCAACTGTTTCACGACCTTATACACTAATTGAATTTGGTAATTTATTATTAATTGTATAGTTTATATCAAGAATTAGATAGTTTAAGTAGAATTACACACCTACGTCCTAATTTTTATTTTAATTACTTAGTTTTGATTTTTATGTTAAAAATAAATATGAAAGAATTAATTAGCAGTTACACCTTGTTTCAAAATTATAGAAGTTTAAAGTTAGAATATTTTATATATAATCTAATTTTGTACTAGATAAAGGTAATGCATGATAATGCTAGATAATGGACTTTTATAACTTTCAGTTTAGTATTTTCATATTTAATTTTATCTTAAATTGTCTTGTCACATGATTATACATTATAAAACCTTAAAAATAAAATGTTATTTATATTTTATATTTTTTATAACAAGTAGAGAAATGGTTTTTGTTTGATATTTCAACATAAGTTTGCATAATGAGAGAATGGAAGGAGATGTATACCTTGCAATCACACTACTTTGTTTCTTTTTTTTTTTCTATTGCTTACCTAATGTTTATTTGACATATATCTGGTTAATCATTTTATTTCTTAACAAATTCTATATATTTAAAAAAAAAATATGTAAACTTAAATTATATATTTTGTGCCATCATTAGTTTTCATAGGTTCAAAAGTAATTTAATGTCAATAAATATAGATAAATTGTATATAAATAATTTTCTTTTCTTCAAAATTTGTGTTTTAGATCTTATTTTAAAATAAAACAAGGTAGATGAACCAAATCAAATCTAATAATAAATTCATGATATAAAAGACACACTTCGCACCATGAGTATTCTTTACTCCTTGGATGGGATGCTTTTGGTGGGTGTATTAAGTTTTAAAGAAACAATAAATCATTTCTTCAATAATACAGAGCAAAGCTTCAGTTTATTCAAGATAATTTTTCTTAAAAAAAGTAAAGTTTATTAATATAAAAAAAATATTATATACTGGGCCAGTTTTATATCACACTATTAATTGAGGAACAGGAAATTTCACTTTCAAAATTTTCTTGCGCCAATATATTAATATAATAATTTTGAATTAAAAAAAAATAGTGTTTGAGTTGCTTTTGCAACATTTTGGATATTTTTCCCAAATTTTGAGAAAACTCTTAAAAATTTCAAAAAACAACCTCTCAATAATACCATCTAGAAGCAAATTTTGATTCTAAAAGATAGTGGTTGAGACCTTTGGACAATTTTTCCATATATAAAAGTGTAATATAAAAAAAAAAACAAATGTCATTTTAAAAACTCTAGCTTTTGGTTCTATTTAAAATACATGTATAATAAAAAGAGTAATTTTCAAACTAAAACCTCATAACTTTTTGTTATAACTTCAAAATAATATTTTAGTCCAAAATATTTTGAAAGTCATAAAATAAACCACCCGAAATCACAAAATAAAAACTAAAGAATCACTTAGGGTAGTAAACTCCATTTGTTCCCAAGATGTAATTAGATGTCTAGTTTTAGTCAGAAAATAAAAATTTAAAATGGCAATCTCTACAATAATATTCATTTTCTTAATGCCTTTACTCCACTTCGTAAGATGAAAATTAGCAAATTTCATAAACATAGATTGTGTTTGTTTGACACATTTTTTCCAATTTATAAGGCTCTAAGTATTTACTGCAGTAGACTCAGTAATTCAGCAATGAGGTTATCTGGCTCGTAAAAATAACTTGATAAGTATTGTAATTGATTAAACTCATTCGACTAAACTATAGAGTCCTAATTAATCAATTTTATTTTTATTCATTTAATGTAGACCTGCTCTATGTGTATAATACATATTATGCATGTTTTTAATTTTTATTTGTGTATTTTTAATTATATGATTTGCAATAAAAATGTGTTTTATATAAAACTCCACTAATCAGGATTTTTCATTAATGTGGTTAACTCTAGTCAAATTTCTAACAGATTTTGTAAATTAATGTTTAGCAATAGAGATATGGAATTAATCGTTCACCTAGGAGAACTAATTTAATCTTTAATGTTCATTTAATTGAACTAATTCATTGAATTCATTGAACATTAACAATAACTGTCATACAAGAACTATGTCCTTCTCTTTTAATGAACTAGTTCCAATCGGTTACTTGGGTGATTAGTTTAATTGTACGAATTTGTTCACAAACAACATTCCTCTATTTTCCAATAAAAATATGTTTTTATATGAAACTCCACTAATCAGGCTCTTTTGTTAATACTGTGATTTCTGGTCAGATTTCTATCATATTATCAAGTCTACCGTACATTTAAAAATATGCATTCCATAGATCTAGGATCACTGTTTTTCTTACTAATACTGGCCTTCCATAAAAATATCTTGATCAAAAGATTTTTTTTTAGATAACTACATTCAGAAAGCAAAAAAAAATTATATAGATTCAAGAGTACGTAGAAATCTAAACTCACTAAATAATGAACTTCAAGATGTACAAAGAATAATGGTTCAAAATATTGATGATGTATTACAAAGAGGCACTGTCTTATCAGGTAAAAAATTTAATGATGAATGTATATGAATGTGTTTAAATGTACTAATAGTTTTTTTCAAATAACAAACTAAAAATATTATTAGACTATTTTCAGTTTTTATGCACATTTCAAAATGCTTTATTTCGGACTAATAATCTTGTCTATTTTACCATATCTAGTTACTATCATTTAACCATTTAAAAATAGCCAATTAGTTAATATAGAACATTTATACGAATTGCTAATGTATAAGTGGATCAAAATAAAATTGTTTTATTTTATTTCCCTAATGTTAACAGATATTTTATTGTTTATGATTAAAAAAAAAATGTGTGTACTTCGCTTGTCGAAAAGGACACTCTTGAGTCTTGACAGATGTATTGATTTTTGAAGAAATAATAAATCATTTCTCCAATAAAACGATTCTGAATGGAACTTCGACTAATACACAATAATAATTATCAGTTTTGAAATAAATGGTGAACTATAAATTATTTTTTTTACATACAACATTTATGAAAAATGAAAATTGATTTTCATTTATTCACATACAGCTACATATACACACATGCACACATACATCATTTTTACTAATGTTTATCGTGGCGCATCTAGTCAGTCACGGTTATAAAAAAAATGCAAAAAATTTGAATTTCCGGAGATTGAATCGAATCTGGCACCATCGTATGATAGGCTGACCAGGTTGCCATTGCACTCCACTAACATCGCTGAACCTCGTAATAAAATAGTAGATATTTAGTAGAATATCCGAAAATATTGAATTTTCAAAGTAGAATAAAATAATTAGAAAACTATTGACACAAATGAATTTTAATTCATACCATCATATCCAGCGTCGAAAAATACATAAGATGCAATAAAATATTATCAACCTTCAGCAACCAAGTGTTTATAATCTATAGATATTTTATAATATCTGTCTGTATTTTCTCCGATTTTTTTTCAATTAAACCCTTGTTTGATTATTTGTTCATTAGAAATTTTATCGCAGTTAAATTCTTTATCTAGACACCAAGTTTCAAAAAAATCGGTCTGACCAATTTTTTTTATGTATATTATAGTGTGTAATTTTAGGAATAACTCTAACGAATTATGTCGAAACTAACTTCAAACGGGTATAAAAAAAAAAGTTGACTAACAATTTTCTAGATTTTTTCAGGTCAAGTTAGACATATATATATGAGTGAAATGATATTAAATTTTCAAGTCTTAATATTAAAAATAAAAATTTTATTACACAAAAACTTACAAAAAAAGAAATTTCTGATATTTTCAAAATAGTTCAACTCAAAATTAGTCAAATCTTTTTGAAATTTATAAGAAATAATTTCGTGACCATTTTTAGTAGTTTATGAATGTTTCTAACTACATTATTTTAGAAGTAATGTTAAAAAGTAATTTTCAATTTTACGGAAATTCCAGTAATTGCATATTTTATGGTTTTCTGTCAATTTTTTGACAAATTTTCTCCATATTTGGAAAAAGTATTGAGAAATTGGAAAAATGACCTCTTTACAGTACCATCCTTGTATGATTCCAGTTCTATAGAGATACTGACCGAAACTTTTGGACAAATATTTTTATACGAAAAAGTATTTCCAGAAAGAGACAAAAATAATAATAATATGTATTTTACACATATATACTACAAAATGTAAAATCATAATTTTCCTCTTCTAACTACACTCGCAACTCTCCGATCATCCATCTTATGCGTATTGCTAATACTGACCCCTCTTTCTCCCTCTAAAGCTGAGCCTTGTTTCCTTAAGAATTTCACTACTATATTATTAAATTATATTACTATGTATTATTATTATATTTATATCAAATGGGTTCGTCCAGTACTGTAAATTTAAAATAAAAAAAAATAGAATAAGCTTCTTCATTTTGTTCAGAATCTAAAAATAGAAAATAAATAAACATCATTGTAAAAACACTAACTTCTTCACTTCGTTCAGAATCTAAATGAAATATGTAAAAGATTTTATATGACTAAAAATGGTTTTCTTATAATGATATGGTTTATTTGGGAGGGGAAGGGGAGTACTGTCCCTATATCCTCAATGTATAATAAACAAAATGTGTAGTATGAAATTTTAGAAATAACAGGGGCTGATCAATTGTTTTGCTATTATCATTTTTAATTTCAATAATTATTAATTTGTCTTCTTTGTATGATCAGTTACAACATACGTCTTAATTTTTTTATTAATTAGTGGTAAAGTCAAAAGTTTTTTTGGTGTTAAACATGACTGAAAATATCGACAGTGAAATTCTCATTTCGTTAATGTATACGAAACCAATGTTATGGGACAAAATAACAAACAAGTTAAATGGTTAATGAATAGTATCTAGTTATATTCACTGGTAAAGTATAATGTTGTGTGTAAGCAACGCCACATGATAAAATACTGTACAAGTTTTTGTGGTACATCTGAAATCGATGTGTGCAATAGCCTTTATTGTAGTATAGTGGCATTTATGTAATCAGTCCAGGTGACAACTGCTCGGTGCACACTATATCGGGTAGTTTTTTTTATCAATTTTTCGACAGGTTTTCCCTGTTTTTGGAAAAAGTATTGAGAAATTGGAAAAATAACCTCTTCAAAATACCATCTGGGTATGATTCTGGTTCTATAGAGATAATGATCAAAACTTGGACAAGTATTTCTTTACGAAAAAGTGTTTCCAGAAAGAAAAAATAAATAAACATCATTGTAACAACATAAGCTTCTTCACCCTGTTCAGAATCTGAAATGTATTCACTTGTATTTTTTTTTGCACGTGTGTATTTATTTATTTTATTAAAACAACAGTATCTCCTTTAAAATTAATAATCTTTTATAAACAACCAAGGATACCCATTAAGTGAATTTCAAAGAAAAGGGGGTACAAATTTAAATGTTTTTATATTTACTACTAGTTTCAGCAATAATCTATCATCAGTTAATTTCATACAATCATTACAGATCAAATTTTACACTAATTGGCCTGTCAATAATATAGTCAAAAAATAAAAATTAAACTTTTGCCTAATTTTTTTTTTCATTTATCAAGTTACTTATATAACTATAAGAAAGTTGATTTGATTCAAAGCGGTTTTAATACATGTATTGTGTTTATATGTTTCGTTTTTACAGCCCATTCAGGCCTTTACTGCTTCCACAATTTCTCGCCACCTCTACGTATTTTGACTATCTTTTAACTCCATTCCCTGTGCAAGGTTTACCAATTCAGTTTTCAGTATTTCCATTAATTTTTGCCTAAGGCGGCCACTAGGTCTTCTACCGTTGATATCACCTATCAGTAGTCAGTGCTTTTTTACAAATACCATTATTTCTCAATAAGTGTCCTGCCCATTTTATTTATTTGCTTTTAATAAATGTTCTTATGCTTAACTTTTGAAATAACTGATATAACTGATAGATTTCCTCGTTCATTCTTGTTCAGTATTCTCCATTTTTAATAATTAATAATATTTTTACATCTTTTTTGGCCATTCACCGCGTTTTGTACCCGTATGTTAGAACTGGACATAGATAACTCCAGTATTAATCAGTCTTGGAATTTCTATTTAAGAATTTGATCTTAAATAGTATTACTGATGCAAAATATCTTTTATTAATTACATACTTTATGATTCAAATAAGGAATAATACAACAAATATATTTTCAAAGTCCATAAAATTGGTGACAAATATAATCAGGTAACATTTTTATATTGATATATTATTTAAATCACCCAAAGTTATAACAAAAAACTCGTTTAACATAGTTTCTGAAATTCTTCAGGGTTTGGACATGTCCCTCTCCTAACCCCAACCCCCACAATGGGGGCCCATGTAAACTAAATTTTTTGTATCCCTTGTCTCTTCAACTTTTCTAGTCTTTTTTTCAAATTAAAGGTTAGGTGCACACTTTCATTACATAAATTATTGACCTTTAAAAATTAAGTTTTACAATAGGTAATAATGATAAATTATTTTATAATCTCAAAACAAAATACAAAAAAAATTATATAAATAAAATTGCATATTTTAATTTTAATTTTAAGACAGTGTGATTTAAGTTCTTTAATACATTGAGAAATTTTGACAAAATTAACAATATAATTCAAAAATTTTACAGTAAAAATACTTTTAAAAAGGATACAACCCTGATCTTTATGAACTAATTTTCAAATAAACATACATATTTTTCTTAAAAATAAGTACATTATTTTTTAAAAATATGTTCGATTATTTCTTGTTTATGGACATTAAATTCAACACATTTAAAACTGACTTCATTCCATATAAGCTGTTAATAAATTCCATTCTTATAATCTAAATGACACAAAACTATGTAAGTTCATATCATGAAATCTGACAAAAAAAAAAAAAATAAAAAATGTAAGATATCAAAAAACACATACAGTAATGTATGTGTTAATATGTATATATGTGTTAACACTTAATAGTACTAATGAAAATTATTTTAAGATTATTCATATTAAATTAACTGAAAATTAATATTGTCACAAAGCTATAATGCCACTATATAGAAATTAAGTACTATTTTACTCATAAGTCTTTGTATAACATGAAGTACATTATGTAAATAATAAGTTTATTATATTTTTCAGAACTTGATACCAAAGCGCAAAATTTATCTATTTTATCAAAAAAATACAAAAAAGAAGCTTCTAACCTCAACTTAAAATCAATGTATGTAAAATTAACAGCTGCAGCAACTTTTGTTATTATACTATTTTTATATTTTTATGTTCTATAAAAAACAATTATTTTATTTAATTCTAAATATTATAGCCTAGGGGGGTAGGGATATTTTGTTAAAAAGTTTGTACCTATTATTATAATAAATAAAATAATAATCTTTAGAACCTACTCATTATTTATAATTTGATGTATAATATTCTTCCTCAAGTTCATATAACTCTGTAGACATATCATCAACTAGACTTGTCAGTTTACGATCACATTCTACTTGCTTTGTACGAAAAAGCTTTGAATTTTGAGCAATAGCTTCATTAACAGATGGAAAGTCATTTAAAATAAGATATTGCTTCATGTCTGAAACAAGTTTCAAAAGAGACTCTCCAGCACGGACAATGTTGGCAGCCCTGACTTCCATTTCAAATGCAATTAATTCACTGCGTGTAGCTTTGGAAATTTGTGTTTGTTCATCATCAGTTTTGCATAACTTTACAATACCTAAACCATAAATTTTTTAATTGATAAGCTTTTTAATATACATAAATTTTGATACAAAGTTACTTAAGATTACATACATACAAAAAAAAACACAGATTTGTAAAACCAATACATTCTTTACTCCGCTCAGAATAAAAAAAAAAAAGTAAAGTATAGAAAAGAAAGCCCAACACATTTCGCACCACCGATAATCTTTGCTCCTCTGCAGAAACACTCTTAGTGGTCAAGTAGAATTTTAAGGAAACAATAAATCAATTCTTCAATAAGACGATCTGAACAAAGGAAGTAGATAATAATATAGAGAACAATAATAGTCGTCATTTTCAACACCCACCGAGAGTATCTGACCTGAAGAGTGAAGAATGAATGTCTGTTGTGCTAATTATGTCCGGCTTTCTTGTATATACTTAACTTTTTTTCATCTAATATATGAGATAAAAAAAAATTAATGAGAAAAAAAGTGTAAGAAAAATATCTAAAAAATTTTTTTTACATTTTCAAAAAATTCTTGTACCAAAGTGTTTCTTATATTATTGTTTACCTAATCTATTAATACATTTTCATAAAATTTATATCAAAGAATGGTAGACTTTTTTATTAAAATTTGAGTAGTTTCCCCCTTCAAAAAAATAAAAAAAAATAAATGACTTGTCTAAAGTACCAACAATAAGCAAATCTAGTTTCAAAAATATGCTGGTCGAGACTTTTGATCAAGTATTTCTATACAAAGTGTTAGAAAGAAGTTAAAAGAAGTGTGTACTTTGCACTTTGGGTAGCAAACTCATGGCGGGTATATTGAATTATAAAGAAACGATAAATCAATTCTTTAATAAAACGATTCTGAGAGGAGCTTCATTAATAAACAATAATAGTAATTTTCAATATGTTTAACAATTGTAATTTAATTATAGAATAAGCCATATGCAAGTTGTTATTCGTGTAAATGATCAAATTTGTGTAGTAACTACTATTATCACCAAGTGGTCAAAATTGGACAAGTATAACAAAACTAATTCAAAACATTTTAAAAAACTTGAGCATTTTGAAGTTTTTGGATCATAACTTCCAAAATAAATTCGACCAGCTTTTTTTGTATCATAAAATTGAGCATGCAAAAACACACATTTTGATGTATGATGATGGCAAAAAATTTCAAGTTTTAAATTATTTTTAAAAATTTTAGATCTGTTTTTTCAAAGTCTTGATTACACAAAATTATAAATGGATTTTCTGTAAAAATTTTGGATTGAGAGACAAACACTTAAATTCAATTGATAAATGTTGATTAAAAACATTTTAAATTCATAATAAATGGGTTTGTAAAATGCATTTATTCCAAAATGAGTATTGTATTTAATTTTAATGAAATAAATCTTTATTTAAAATATGGATTTGAATTTTACAAATTACCCAAAATGAAATGTTATTAATTCAGAAAATATTAAATATCTAGGAACCTATTCACAAAAAAAAAAAAAAAAATACAGAATAATTTAATACAAAGATTTACAAACCTATTTTATTTTAAACTATACTGTGTGTACTTATGGTATTATTAAAATATATTGAATAAATGTAAGAATAATTGATGCCTAGAACATTAAACTTACCTTCAAAATTTTCTAGCATACATTTCACATCACTTTTTAACCGATTTGTATAGGATTTAGTCACAGAAATTGAAGTAGACATTGATATAAAATAAAGTAAACTACACTGGATACTGGAAAGCTAATTAGGAGAGCCAAGTAACTTATTCTCACTAAAAATTTATGTATAAATAATTTATTATTATCAATAAAATATTTATTTATCATTCACAGATATATGCATGATAAAAAAGATCTTTTTTATCTTGATCATACCCACTGTCTTATACCTATCTTTTTTATCAATCATGGAAAATACTTTAAGATTTTGGCCTTAGATCATAATATATAGTATATGATCTAAGATTTTGGCACAAGAAAATTTTGAAAATAATGGCATTAATGACAATTATCATTAATTTTTATTCTTATCATGTTCGCCGTTATCAAAATCAGGAAGTCCTTGTGTAGTTTTAGTAAGTTGTACAACCGTGCTTAAAACAGTGTGCACAAATTTATTGTATATATCTGTGACAGTGTGACAATAATGGTTTTTAATTATGGTAACACCTCAACTCAACTATTCAACATAACATCATAACCTTAAAATTTTTATTCTAACAAGTCTATGAAACTATCCTTAAACGATTTTGTCTTTCCAATTCTTTTCCGATTATAGTTCTTCACGTTTGTATCCTCATTTATCTGGTTAATCGGTTTGGTTTTTGTCATCATGGCTCCAAAAAAGGTAATTTTACTATTGAATTCTAAATTTACTAAATTTTCTTAAGTATACATTAAGTATTCCAACTAAGTATACAGATCTGTTTTTTGGGATCCAATGTATAACATTTTTTTAGGTGTATTAGTTTCTTTTGTGATTTATGAATGTAATACCTAGTTTTCTTTTGTTTAATTTTACAATTTATTTCAAATGTGATCACATTCTTCGTTACAACTTATACTAATTTCATTTAATTTCAGCCAGGTTCTAATAAAAAGGTTGGAAAGAAGGCTAAAATCGCTCCAGCACCTCTCGTCAGTGAGAAACCAAAAAAAGTTCTTAAACAAAAAGTGGTTAATCCATTGTTTGAGAAAAGACCAAGGAACTTTGGAATCGGTAAGTGAATATTTGTTATAATTTATATTTGTAATCTTTAATATTATGGTAAATATAAAGACTATCTAAGTAAATTAAAAATAATAAATATAAATAAGATGTAATATCACTATGATGCTTGAATTTCTTCACCTGAATGAAATTAAATTCTACTTAATACGTAGTTTGTTTTCAATAATGTTGTAAATGACATACTGAGTGAATTTTACATTTTTCATTATTACGATTTTTCTTATTTTATTATTGCTGATGTGTACTAAAAACTCTCTTTGATTTATACCTACCTAGTGAAAAAATGTAGGTATTTTGATAACGAATGAGATACCTATCTATAATTTTCGTCCGATTTATATCAAAGATATACTTTGATATCTTATAGTAGGTATCTACCTTATCTTCAAATTCTAGCATACATTTAATTTTAATTTTTTATAACTGCTATGATGATGAATATTTTTATTGAATATGTTAATGATAATATATTATATTATGAGCTTTTTAACCCTGAGCATTTATTAAATTCATTTTTTGTATGAATTCAAAAAAACTAATTTATACTAAGTAATAATGGCATTTCAGGTAGATATTTAGTGGATGATGGGGTCAAATCCTGCCTTTAAAACAATTTTTTTTTTCTTGGATTCTGATACTTTAATGTTTTAGAAGTTCTTTATTCAGTATTACAGTTTATATTTTTCCAGTTACCAAGTTAATGATTATTTTAAAAAGATGAAAAATTAGTATATTAATAATTATAGGTACCTATTACATTTTATATCATGGACTCTCAACCTTTTATACCTGACGGCACACTTCCAAGTTAATATTAAAAATATAACTAAAATATAAATTTTAATAAATAATATAAAATATGGAACAATTGCTGCAGTTTAGCTACCGAGAAATTTTTGCAAATTTTTTTTTCGAAAACTTAAAAATTATGGTGCTAAAAAAAATTATCGATATATAAAAAATATTTATATATTGGCTTGATAATCGACTTGCTATGCAACGTGGGGACATTTTGAAAAGTATCCCAAAAAAAAAAAAAAAAGAGATGAAAAAATTGCAAAATATTTGGTACACAAGTCGGACTCGAACCTGGTACCCTCCGCATGCATTTGCTTGTATGCACTACTGCGCAACCATTTATGAATTAATTTGTAAGCATAATAGTATTTATTTAATATGATATCCGTAAATACTAAATTTTCAAAATTGAATATCTCAAAAAGTATTAATTAGCGCCAATTTTTGTTTTCATCATTCTTAAAACGTTGATTTACATGGGTTTCAAAAGAAAAAATTTGCAAAAATCTCTTTGTAGCTAAACTACAATTATACCAAACATATATACTTAAACACATATAATAAGAAAAAAAAATTACACAATATACCCAGAATTTCCTTGTACACTTGCGCTGCAAAACAGCGACTGAGAATCCCTATTTTATAGATTTTTATATCAATAATAACTTATTTTAAAATATATATAATAAATAATAACTTATTTATTCTTATAATTATTATTTTTAACAATTGCTATGATGATCAATATTTTTATTGAATATTTAAATGAAAATATGTTATATGAGCTTTTTAACCCTGAGCATTTGTTAAATTAATTTTATTGTGTAACAATGGCGTTTAAAGTGGGTTAAATTAGGTTAGCATCCAGCAAGGGTGTATTCAAGGGAGGGGCAATTCTCCCCCTGGAAATTTTAAATGTTTCATATATATCTATTTTATTATTATTATAATTGATTATTTTATTTAATAAATCAATAATTTAAAAAATAAAGTAGAACATACTGTACCATATGCACCATAAATATTCTTCGCTCCTCTGTTCTGATACTCTTGATGGGTATATAGAATTTTGATGAAATTATTTATTGTTTCTTCAATAAGATGATTCTGAACAAAGAAGTAAATAATATAAAAAACAGTCGTCATTTTCAACAAACCCACCAAAAGAATTGTTATTGATATCGTTTATTGTAATGTAATATAAAATGTTTAATTATAAGTTTGTAATATGTACAGTTCATACTTTTTTTTTTTTTTAATTTTTGAAAGAGTGTGTATGGTTAATTGCGAACACGGATAACTGAGACGCGTAGTTAATCGAGGTTCCACTATATATATAAAAAATTCAAATATTTGGAATCATTCTTAAATTAATATGGCTCGGTTGTTTGTTGTTGTTGATCTTAAATAACTTTGTAAATTTTTAGTTAAGTAGAATTTATTCTACAGTCTAGTCTGTTTTCCAATTTAATTTGTATTATAGTCAGAGGTGAGAGGGGAAACTGTTATTTCACTTAAATAAGTATTTGAAAATAGAATAAATGTTTTTAGTGTTTTTAGTTTGAGCTAAGTTAGTATACTTAATGTAACGCTTTAAGTTTTAATCTAAATTGACATTTGGTTTTGATGTTTTTATAAATATGTTATATTTAGTCTGAAGTTGATTCAATTAATTGTTCTTCATTTGACAGTGATTGCATATTTTTTCTGTTTTTACCATGGTTAGGTTAGTTTGTATTCTATATTGATTTATATGTTGCGAACTTAAATAATTAGTTGGTGATCACTAAGGGATCCACCGACCCTCAGGTTTAAACAACTTTCCATTATAGTACAGTGTTTTATAAAAAGGATATATATATGAATAATGTCGTTAGATATAATTTGAATTCTACAGACTTTGTACATAATAATTATTTAAATTTTAAAAAAATAAGCAAAAAAGAAGGATATTGACCTCATAATAAACCTTTAAAAGTGTTATAACAAATTATCAATTAAAAAGGCAATACAAAAGGACTTATCTCTGTGTTCCATGGAGCTAGTCCCATCCACTTATCATTTTTTTTATAAGCAATCAGAATAATAATTATATTTTGACATTTTTTTTCTTATTATTTTGAATAATTTTAAAATTAATTGATAGTTAATCTATAGTATTTTGTTCACTATATTATGTGCTTTTCACATAATTCATAATATTATGTGCATAAAAGTTGGTTTATTTTGTTTAATATTGTTATTTTCTCTGTTATATTATTATTTTAACATAGTACCTATTATTATATAAATTCAGTCTTGTGTACTGTTAATTTTATAATGAATAATATAATATTTTGGTGCTAATCTATTGATTAGACTAACTACTATTTTAACAAGTTTCTTAAGAATTTAGTTTATTAGTTCTGGGGGGAGGGGGGTGTTTTGGGTGTTAAAACACCTTTCTCCGTCCAATCTAAACATCCTTTGTACAAGGATCAACTTATCTGCAATTGATTTATATAAATACATTGTGTAAAGATGTCTAAATTTATTCTGTTTTCTGAATATTTGTGTAATAATCTTTTTCTAATCCAGGGCCGAGACTTCTAGCAATAAAAAACCATGAAATATGCCTTAAAAAATGATAAAATATGGACTAAATTCAAATTCTAAAAATATTTATTTATAATAAAATCTACTTTTGAAAAATATTTCAATGCACCAAGATTTATTAAATACTAAATTCATAAATACTATGTGTTCTTTAAAAAAACAATTAAGATATATGATCCAATAAACGTGATATCTCCCATATAACTGGAATATTTTCATCTATAGGTAAACAATAAAATATAAATCACTTGGTAAGTGGTAGCATATAAATTTAGTAGTCGCATTTATATCATAGGTACAATTAGAGACTGCTTTGGGTAGCTAAGTCCCTTCAGTACTGTTCATAACCTCCTCAACAGAATTTTTGAAGATTACATTAGGTTAATGCCTTTTTAGGGGAATAAATCAATCAAACATTTTTGCTCCCCCTCACCCAAAAAAAAAAAAAAAAAAACATGTTTTCCAAGTTGTGCCAATGATTTATATTATAAAAGCAAACAAACAAAATAGTTTTTAAGTCAAATTGGTGTTTTCATTGAACAGTCTTAATGTGAACGCAGCTTTTGTAAAATGGGAATTTAAACTTTAAAGCAACACTTGCCGCTCACTAAGTACAAACCACAAAACTACTTCATTTTTTTTTCCAGATTAACAAATTATGTGCAAAAAACAGCATGATACTTAAAAAAAAATAGCAGAAATGTGAAAAAACCCTAAAATATGTAAAAATATGCACTTAAAACTTTTAAAGCTGCATTTCTTTTAGTATGAAATGGATTTGTAGCTGACTGCTAGTTTTTAGAGTTTTATAAACAAATAAGCAATTGCTAAAAGTCTTGCGCCCTGCTAATTAGTTATTATTATTTGCGTTAAGATGAACAAAAACAGCTATAGTGTAAGCATTTGAAAGAAAAAAGAGTTCAACATTTTAAGTTCAATTCTTCAAAACTGATAATAATTATTGTGTATTAGTTGAAGCTCCATTCAAAATTGTTTTATTGAAGAAATGATTTATTGTTTCTTTAAAATTCAATAAACTCGTCAAAATTATCCCACTCGACAAGCGAAGTAAACTTTTTTTTTTTATGTGTGTGTTTGGGGGAAGGTATCCCCACACTCAAACCACTATTTGGCACATTTAAATGAAGCCTATACCTTTCCACACAAAAAAATGTAGATGTGTTACAACATACTATATTATAAATGGCATAGAACTTATTAGTCTTAGTCGTAGTTATAACTTAAAAAACAAATTTTTAGTTTCGTATCTCAAAAAAAGAAGCCAATTTGATTTTTTCTCAAAATCAAAAACAATGGTTTATGTACAGTACCCCAAGTTTTGAAAATAGTGATCTTCAGATCGACATAAAAATAAAAAACAGAATAATAAATTATAATCCCAGTTAATTTTGAGTACCCTGATAAGTTAATAAAATAGAGATATGATATCTTTCGATGCAGTAGGCGATATATGATTTTCTCATTCAATGGATTGGCATACCTTGTGAGGGGGATTCCCCTCTTAGGTCATATAATGCGTGTGTAATATTATATGTGTGCGTTGTTATTTCTTTTGAAACTTTATAATGTACAACTATTAATATGGAAACAATGTATGTTAATGTTTTATAATGGTTATACATGTTACATAAAACACATTTTATGTCAGCTAGTTAAAAATTATAACATGTTGAAATTTTCTTAGTTTTTCCATTGTTTTTCTTTTATTGTCTATGGGATTTTTTTGTAATAAGGAAAATAATATTATGAAATATATTTTTTCTGAAATTATTGCTACTGAACTAATTTATTTGCAGGTCAAGATATCCAACCAAAAAGAGATTTAAGCCGTTTCGTGAAATGGCCAAATTACATTCGTATTCAACGGCAAAAGTCTGTACTTCAAAGAAGGCTCAAGATTCCTCCACCAATCAATCAATTTTCATATGCTGCAGATAAAGCAACTGGTAAAATAATTTATATAATGAAGTTTTAACTTTGATATTTCATTTTAGTTTTTTTTACCAAAGTTTGATATAAGTATCCATAGTTTCAATTATCTGTATTTCTTTACATTTTATTATTACAAATTTCTATTATGTTTTAGTAGTGATTATCTGTAACTTAAAACTTTCTTTTTAGTTTCCTTAATTATTAATATTAACAAATTTTTTATTTTATTTGCTTCGTAATAGTAATATGTGTACATTTAATGTATATTATTTATTATATCATTCAAAAATGAGTTTCATTTATAAAGTTAATTAATTTCTTAGAATTTAGGAGGAGTTATATCGAAGAGAAATTTTCAGAAGGTTATATTTTGTTAAAAAAAATTTTTGGAACGTATTTAATTAGAAAATATTAGGTCAGAATTTATTTGATTGGAACAGTATTTTGTTAGAATCGTATTTCATTTGAAAATATTAGATAGTAATTTATTCTTTCAAATCATATTTTATTGGAAAATATTAGGTTGAATTTGATTCCATAAATTTTGTATCAAATAAGTCTCCAACCATGACATGACTCGCTCCGCTCACTGACCGCTTAGCAAATCAAAAATATCTGTCGACATTTTGTGAAATGTGAGAACATTAACGGTTTGATAACCTTGAATGATATACTGATTGTAAAGGTGAATAGTTAATACATATGTTACTGACAAAATAAATTCCTACCTAATAGTTTCCAGTGAAATACGATTCCAATAAAAAATTTCCCCACTATAAAAACGCCCTCCACCTTTTCCTTGTTTTTTAATGCAGTTATTAGTATGATAATACACAACACAAAAAGAATCCTTTTTAAATACATTATTTAATATCAATGTAATATTGGTTAAAGTTACTCAGTTATTCAAATTGATGGAAAAATATAGACCTGAAACCGCTGCTATGAAAAAAAGAAGATTGCAGGTACATATAATTAAATATTTTAATAAATTTAATATTATTGTTAAATTATTTATACATATATATATATTATATATAAATTTTTTTTATCTTCTTTTTTTTTTTTTTTTAGAAAAGAGCTGAAGATAAGGTAGCAACTAAAGAAGATCAACCAACGAAACGTCCAAATGTTATCCGCCAAGGAATTAATACCGTTGTAAACCTAGTTGAACAGAAAAAAGCTCAATTGGTTGTCATTGCACATGATGTGGATCCTTTGGAGGTTGATTATAAAAAATACAGTTTTTTAAATCTATGTTTTAATCATGATATTTTAATAATGCTTTAGTTAGTTATATATCTACCAGCATTATGCCGTAAAATGGGTGTTCCTTACTGTATCATCAAGGGCAAATGGAGGTTAGGAAACCTTGTTCGCCGTAAGAACTGTACTGCTTTAGCTATAACTCAAGTATGTATTATTAGTAAGATTAATTTATAACTAGTTTTTATGCACTTAAATCATTTTAGGGCTATTAAATTAAATAAAAATATAATAATTAAAATTATAGAATGTTAAGTATGTTAAACATATTTTTTTATTGAATGAACAAGTAAAATAATCTGCTAATTCTATAATATTCAATTATTATAGGTTTACTACTTAATTTGATCTTTTTTATCTTCTGCATTCTCATTTGTTTACAATCTCTTATTAGCCATCTTAAGAATAGCCCTATAACAAAATAACCATCTTTCTTATCTCTTCACAAAAATCTTAATTTACTCTTGATCGACAAAAGTTACCATTTTACTAACAATTATTATCATGCTCATTAATGGAATTCTAATTATCTACATCTAAATCATATTTCCGCTATACTTGCTTGTTATTCCACTTTTTTTATTTTTTTTAAATTTCAACAACCATCCATTAAAACTTATCTGTAGTCTAATTATATAATGTTATAATTTAGACTAGTTACTTTACCATTCTTACTTTATTAGAAAGTTACAAACTTTTGAAGGTTGCGCACTTTTCTTAATCTACTAAACTATTGTATACTACACTGAGAAGTACTACAATATATAAAATTACACTTTTTTAATCAAATTTGGCTCTAGATAGGGTGTCAATTAAAAATATATGAATTTGTCTATATTTTCTCTTATTTTTTTTTTCAGTCAATCCCTTGTAAAATGTTTAATTATTCGTCATAAGAAATTTTATTGCACCGAAATATTCGCGTTGAAATTCTCTATCTAGGCACCAAAATTCATAACAATCGATTAGGCCAATTTTCTTTAATGTGCATTAAAAGTGCTAATTTTAGGTAAGACTTACGAATTTCGTCAAAATTCTAACTTCAAACTGGTATAAAAAAAAAAGTTGACTAACGTTTTTTGAGATTTTTTCAGGTCAATTGGGCATATATGTCAGTAAGATCATATTAAATTTCTAAGTCTTAATATTAAAAATTTTATTACATAAAAACTAACAAAACATGAGAAATTTTCAAAATGCTGTACTTAACTCAATATTGACCAAATCTTTTTGAAATTTTTATTAGAAAATATACAGACAATATTATCAAAATACATTCTGATTTTATGTATATAGTAATGCTTATAAAAACTTTTTTACAATAATGCTCGGCCAATAATTTTCAAACTCAACGCGATTAAAAAATAGACCCAACTCAACACTTATTGTGTTAACAAACAATTTGATCAGAATTGATTGTTTTAGCATTTAAGTCCAATGCGATCTAATGTCAGGTTGGATGTATTTGCAGGACTCTAATGTTCACGTTTTCATATAAAAATACTTAAAACTTTTAACCAGCAACTTTTTAAATCACAATCTGCCTCCATTAAAAAGTATAATAATTACTAATTGTATGGCATATGCGACATTTAAATATCTGTAACTTACCAACTAAATACGATGAAGACAACTTTTTTTATACATTTATAATCGGTATATGAATAGTACTAGACTATTGATCAAAAAAAATAGTACTTGGTATCAGCTTAATTAGCAGAATGCTCGCGATCAGTACAATGTGATACTTTCAAGTAACTTTGTAAATAAGTGTCTGGAAAAGTGCATTTATACCTATGTTTTTAATGTTATTTTCTAGTTTTATAAAAGAAAATTTGTTCTCATTATATGTGTACTAATATTAATTTTTAAATGAGCAAATGAAAAAAAAAATATTTATGTATAAATTCAAATTTGAATAGGTTGACACTGGTGACCGTGCAACACTTGCGAAGTTGGTGGAGTCAATTAAGAACAACTTTAACGAACGATTTGATGAATTTAAACGTCATTGGGGAGGAGGTGTTTTGGGTGCCAAATCTGCATGTCGCCTTGCCAAAATTGAAAAAGCAAAAGAAAAGGAATTGGCACAAAAACAATAAAAACTTTTTATGTATATTATTAACCTAATAAAACATAAAAATTTGATATTTTGTACCAATTTTTTTATATGAGTGAGCTGATACCACTTTCCTGATACAAGTTTGTTGGCAGTTATGTTCTAACAGATGCATGAAAATCAAATTACTCCCGACTCTATATAGTGAACTTTTTTCTACTAAATTGTCCTGCAGAATTCTACTTGATTCCCTCTAACAGCATTTACTCAGCACACTGGATAATATATATATTGAAATAATTCAATTACATCAAATTTAATCAGCATACATTATAAACTAATGTTTGGCTAGCTAATATAATTCAACTACACAATATGCCAGGAGTGGCCAACTTACAGCACACGTGCCATTTATGGTACATTGAATACATTTGAATTGCACACTAGTGTCTAATAACTTTTGTAAAACCTTTATATTGAATACATTTGAATTGCACACTAGTGTTTGATAACTTCTGTAAAAAAATGACTATTTTAGTGTGCAGTAGCAATATCTAATTGTGTAATAGCAAATTCAAAAGTGTGCCATAGAACATTGTCTATTTTAGAGTCTGAGCAGAGCGCAGAAGTCAGTGTTTATAAAATGATGTTTATACTTTATTTTTTCCAATTGAAATTTTTGTTCAAACGTTTTGATTAGTAACTTAAATCTTTATTGATCGAAATAACACCCAAATAGTACTGTAATGAGGTAATTTTTCAAATTTCTCAGTACTTTTTCTAAGCATACCTATGGAAAAGCTTCCAAAAATTGATAAAAAAAAACTAAAATTAGTTATAACCTGAAAAGTATGTTGTATTACTAGGTAAGTAATATAGTATATTTTAAACAATAAAATTGATGTTATTTAGAGCAAAGGAAATAATAGACCCCTAAAATGTGTAGGCATTGGAACCATGTCCTAGCTCTGGGTCTAAGCTAACATAAAAAAGTGAAAGTGTGTAAAATTGATAAAAAATAGGGACTGCTTTGGCACGTAAAGTAAATCCAAATATTATGACAGAGTTCAAAAAAATTGATTTAATTTTAGAAGCTCTCCCCCCCCTGATTTTTATAAGCCAGCCGCATTCATGAATAATAATACATCAATTGAGTTACAAAATAATTTGCGTTAAGTAGAATTCGTAAAGGCAACTGTAAATGAACGAAGCAAACAATTTGCAAAATTATGATGCTCTTAAAGCAGAAATAGAGTCTTTAAATAAAAAATTGTCGAACAAAATGCTTTTGTTTCAGTAAATCAATTATCATATAATAATAATAATAATAAGGGTGGTTATAATAGTAATAATGATGATCGTGGCTATAATAATAATAATTATAATAGTAAGGATTATACAATTAATAATCGAGATAATTTTAGAAATTATAACATTAATAATAATAATTATGGTAATGTTAATGGCAATACTATGAGAAATGTTAATAACGATAGGAATCAGTTAAATAAACATAATTATTCCCAACCAGATTCAAATTTTAATAGTAGAACAAATTTTAACAATAGAAATTTTACGAATAACCAAAATCGTAGAGTAAGCTTTAGAGACGATTCTCATATAAAAAATTCGGACACTTATAGATACTCAGGCTACTATCATGGAAATTCGAAATCATTTAGGAATCCACTATATCAAAATGTTGTCGATGAAAGAAATCAATACAATAAAAAGCCGTTTAATCATCAAAAAAACATGTAAGTCGTGGAGTAGACGTTAGGCTACCCCATGACAATTTTTCAGAAAATCCTAATTTGAATGTTAAACATAAATAAATCTAATTCTGAACAGATTTCTAGTTGTACCGAAAATTTTAATGAGGCATTAAACTTGAAGTATTTGGTCACATATATAATAAAAAAACAAATTTTATTTTCGATTCTAGCGCAATTATTTCTGTTA
Organism: Stegophylla sp. TES_Ste_2020; assembly: GCA_025469315.1. NCBI lineage: Eukaryota > Metazoa > Arthropoda > Insecta > Hemiptera > Aphididae > Stegophylla > Stegophylla sp. TES_Ste_2020. Next base: position 2,454 of record JAIPRM010003162.1, on the reverse strand, counting down.
TAAACAGTGGTCCAATTAAATTAAAAAATATCCAAAGGGAAACAAAAAATATTACAATTCATACAGCTAACGGCTCAGTTCTACATGTCGAAGGCAAAGCAGCGGATGTTGATGTGGTGTTCCATAACGAAATTTTCCCCACACGATTTTTAGTGGTTTCGAATCTTGCCGGACCAGCGTTACTAGGTTACAGACTTCTTCACTAAATATCAAGTACAGTTAGATTTTCTTAATAACTCTATTACAATACATAAAAGCATAAATGATAAAATAATTTTTAATTTAAACACAAAACTATTTTCAAATAATTCGAATTTTATCAATGAGCAGGTTAAACCAAAAAAAAAAAAAAACGGTAGAAATAGTTGATTGTGATAAATTATTTAAAATAAATAATATACCATTAAATTCACAAAAAAATAATAATATAGAAAATTGCTCTAACTCACATACAAATATTATAGAAACAGATGAACAATATAGATTATCAGATGACCAAATAAAATGTGTTGCTTCAAAATTTATTAAATTACTGGATGTACCAAAAGATGGTTATTGCGGAGTACATAGTTTAGTGAAAATACTTCGTAGTGAAAAAATCGACACTTCATTTTCACATATTAAATCTCTTTTAAAATTAAATAATTTTGAAAAACCAATATGGTTTGAAACAAGATTTGGCTGCCGTTGTAAATCATTTTAATTTTAATTTAATCGTGATACAAGAAAATATTACTAACGATAATAATAATAACTCTACAGCATTAGAAACCCAGACGAAAATTTTTATGCATATTTTACAAATTAAATCATTGGACACCCGGTGTTTTTTCAAACAAATATATTTCAAATATCTTGGACGTTACAGTAGTGTGTGCAGTGGCGGACTTACGCCTAGGCAACCAAGGCACGTGCCTAGGGCGCAACATTATTTGGGAGCGCTGACAATTTTTAGTATTTCATATATTACATTATAATATAATTATAAGAATAATAAAAAGAAAAATACATGAATAAAAATAAGAATTTTATGTTTTTAAAGTATTTATATAATGATTGATAATAATATATCAATATATTTTAGATAATATTAACATACACACCACTTTTCAACACATCTATGTGCATTCTGTTAATTTTAAACAATCTTATTATATTCTCTATGTAAAACGACCATTTTTTTCAGTTCCTACATTCTATTTCTTATTTAATTCTTTTTGTTTTCACTAAATTTATTTTCTTAACCTGATAATAGTTTTTTAAATTGAAACCGATCTTTAATGAAAAAAAAAAAAATTATTATACTCCAGGCTAAATTTATTTTATATTTTTACATAATATTATATACCTAGTGTAATAGCTAATGCTATATAATTTTTTATTTTATTTTATTTTATTTTATTTCATTTTTATATGCCTATAATATGTAATAGGTTTTTTATTTTATTATTGAGTTTAAATATTATTTTATTTTTTTATTATTTACCTTTAAATATTTTATTTTAGATTCTGAGCGAAGTGAAGAAGCTAGTGTTTTGTTATGCAAAACCGTTTAAAAATACTGATGCAAAATCTACAACAAAATTTCTGTTAGGATTGATTTTGACTTACGGCCCACCGTAATCGAGTCTGACAACGGAACACATTTCACACATTTCACGGCAAGAGTAATATTAAACAATTACTATCGGCGTTAGGGATAGATAAAACTGAAGGTATCGCTTATCGACCTACTACAATAGTCAAGGACAAGTAGAGAGACAAAATCAAGTTATTGATATGATTTCTCCATACATAGCTGACGGTGAAAAATGGACAGACGTACATATGCGTATTACATGCGTATTTGATTAAATGATACAAATGTTATTATTCATAGCAGACGAAAGTAGAATAATTTTATCCATGTTCGGTCAAATATTTTTTTGTTGTTGTTACATATTCTTTTTCTGTGAAGACTTTGTGAGTCTACAAAACTCTTGTGTCTACATTGAAACCCCCAGAATAGATTGTAATAAATTTAAAATATGCACCGATATGATAGTCTACAGTCTACATAATAACTAAGTGTTTAGAAACAAAACACTCAATAATTTAATTATTATTAGACATACTATGGGCACACTGTGTTATTTTTCTTTAAAAATATGTTTATTTAGCGATAAAATTACAGTTTCACATTTTAACGTATGAATATACAATGACAGAATTAGTGTCATGCCGAACAGTTTGTTCGTTGATTTTTTGGCTGAAGATAAAGAAAAGTTAAATATTTTTATAGACTCTAATGAAAACAGTTATTGTCATTCGCACAAACACCTTTATTCTTTTTTTTAATACACACGTCTCTATCTCAACATAAATTAGATATGTAACAACATATATGCGTGGGTGATTTAGCAATGTTAATGTAAATGTTTGTGTTAGTAGATTATATAGATGCTGCACAATTAA
>JAIPRM010003161.1:0-18432 GCA_025469315.1 Stegophylla sp. TES_Ste_2020 | reverse complement strand
TCAAAAAGTTATTGATCGAAACTTTTGGACAAGTATTTCTATACGAAAAAGTGTTAACAGAAAAAAAAAAAAAAATAAACATCATTGTAAAAACACTAGCTTCTTCACTTTGTTCAGAATCTAAAATAATAAACGCTCACGAAAAATGAATGTAAAATATTCAAAACTTTATGGTCAATAGGCCAATTTATAAATCATGAACGTTAATCTAGAAAATAATTAAGAGTTTTAGTTTAAACACTTTAAACTCTGCTCCTTCAATCGACAATATTATTTTAAAAATAAGTAATTTTGTATTCGTTATTTTCGAGCTGCATTGAACGATTATTGTATTATTTTAATATTTTTGATTAAGAAACGTCGCATTTATTTGTCGAAAAATTTGGTTATCGTTGAATAGTTTGATTTTTCTAAAACCTCCGAGTTGGGTAACAAACTTTTAGATCATTAAAAGTTTTTGTCTATTCTATTGAAACCCACATTTGTTTTTTTTTTTTTGAACACGGAATCTAATTTTTCAATTTTGTAACACGAATCAATAAAATTTTTACATAATAATTACAATATAAACTTTACAAATACTTTAGATCAGATAAGTTTTTTGAAAAAAAGTTAAATAAAAGCAAAAAAGCAGCTTCTTAAAAAAAACAACTACGAAAGCGTTAAAAAACAAAAGATGAGCAAAAAAAGCATAATAAAAATTCTATGTGTAGTATGAAGTAGTATAAATCTAGTTTATATCTGAACTAGGCTTTGTTTTAGAGGAGTTTTGGACCAATAGAAAAAAAAAAACCAAATTCGTATAAAATCCAATACTCTAGTTTTATAACGTCCCGGCCCCGAAGTAATGATTATATTACACTCAACGAAATCCCAATTATATCTCATATCGTCCTGTAATAATAATACATTATTGTGCACGTACCTGAGTCATTTTGTCCATTTTTCCCTCCCAGCTCAGTCTCTCGTCGTACAACGGGTCGTTGTGCGTGCCTATGAATATCGGCTCCCAGTGCAAGTGGTAACCGGTCCGCTTACCCGTGTGGAACACATTGATACCCGGTTTCGGCTTGGCGTTGGTCCATTCCTTGGACTTGGGCACCGTGTGACAGTCAGGACACACCTTTTTGTGGAACGTGATGGCCGAGCCGTTTTTCAACATGGACACCTGTGAGAATCGAACATTGTATGTAGTTTAAATACATATTATTATTTTTAAGAATCAATTTTTCCCTCAAAAACAAGTGAAATACAAGGATTTTCTTTCAAAAAAAAAAAAAAAAAAAACGATGAAACTATACAAATCGTCTTGACTTGTATAATTCACCTAATATGTAGTATAAGATGAATTACTAATTATTTAGAGAATTAACTGTCTGTTTACTGAGTAGAAAACAACACTACCACGTTCACAGAATGTACAACAAAATAGGATTATTAATAAAAGTTGCAACAATAACTGTGAGTAATATGAAGTATATTTGTATATAATTTTGTTTTATTGAAAAATAATTATTTGAAATAATTTCATATAATGCTTTGGCCCTAAATTTTGACTATATATATATATTTTTTTTTTAATGTATACCCTAAGTATATTTTTATAGTACATTAAAACAATAGATTCCTCAGAAAAGTATACCTTTCTAATTATTGTAACCATAACAATCGTAAATTGGGAAAATTCACGATAAACATTTAAAATAAAATATAACCACAGACGTTATGACACTATTTTTGAAAATCCTCAATTGAAACGTATTTCCTAAATTTGTGTTAACTTAAAAAACTTTTTGTCTGTTCTATTCGTTTGAATCACTTTAAATCACACCATTTTTTTCAAATTTAACGTAATTTTTCCCAAATTTCGGAGAAACTATTCAAAATTTAAGAAAATGACCTTCTTGAGAAAAAGTGGCTGATCGAGGCTTTTGGACAAGTACTTCTATACAAAAACTTGTATCAAAATATTAAAAAAAAAAAAAAAACATTAGCTTTTTCGTACCACTCAGAATTAGTAGAATAAACTCGAAAATAAACGTTGAAAAACTAATGAGGTATAATATTATTGTATTGGAGCTCAAGTAAAAAAAAACGTTTGACTTAGCTTCGTAACCGTTAAAGTATAATAACAGTCATGTGAGTAGTTAAAAGTCAAAAAACCGTCTCCAGTTAGTACTTTATTGACTTATTTATACTTATTTTATTTTATTCGGACTAGATTCGGCGGAGTGGTCGATTACAATGCATAATAATATTATCGTCGTACCGGACGGAAATCGGGTGAAAGTTACGCGCGATTGGCTACTGACGGACCGTACGATGATAATATATGTAACGCGTAACTGAGCATTTCACACAGGCGACGATCGGAAAATTTTTTTTTTTGTTTTTCCCGACCGCGAACCCGATGACGATTTATTACATAGTGTAAACGTTATGTCCGCAAAGTCCCGTACACTCTATGAACCAGTGTTTCCCAAACTTTTTACTGTCACCATTCTCATAAATTTATTTTTTGATGACTAGGCGACCCATTTCCTCCACCAGAAAAAAATCAATTAGGTGCACATTAATATAGTACCTAACATTAATGATGATTTGTTAATATGCAATTTTATTATTGAATTTTGGCTATAAAATCCATTACAAAATGTGTTGTCATTTACAAACAATATTAAAAACTATCTTAGAATTAAAATATTTATAATTCATAATCAATTATAAATAAAAACAAAATAGACGAAATATTGTATTGCAAAGTAGAAAATATTGTATTTAGACGAAGTATCGCACTAAAAAATAACAACGTTTCGTGACAAATATTTTAAATTTATTTTACTATTAGTTTTTGTATATTTTAGTCTTTTTTATTTTTATTATTTATTCAGATATTTTCTTTTTATTATATTTTCCTTTTTTTTTTTTTTTTTATTAATGAGCAGCGACCCATAGGTTGGAAAACACTGCTACTATAAACGATACAACGCGCGTTATAACTGATAAAACAGTATCACAGCCACATTACAGTGGTTCTCAAACACATCGGTTTTGTTCACCAAACCCAGCTCTGAGACGGTTGGAAATAAAAAAAACAAAACTACGGAGCACCAAAAACATAGAACATATTGGTAATTTTTAACCATTAATCGCATTTAGCAATACCGAAACATTGCAATTTTAGAAACCGTTCTCAAAAACCGATATCAAAAATTAATCGTGTAGCACCGCCTCGTATAATTATTGAAAAAACGCGTAAGTTTTTTTACAAACCAACTCGGAGTTCAAAAAAAAAAAAAAAACATAATAATTATCATTGTAGATTGACTAATGATATTAATATATGTTAAGATTTTCAAAAACCGTAGAAAATATGTGGGGATTAAAACCCAAAACGTAAACTACAAAAAACTCATCGCCGGTTCTGAGCCTAAGTATTACAATTCGATAAAACGAGTAATATTTTAAGAGGTATATCCCTATAGAGCGCTTTACGTGAAGCGCAGTTTGAGAACCACTGTTGTATATTATGATGTATATAGTAAAATAATAGATAATATTATTATAATATGCTATTGCAGCCGGAGAAATAGAATAGTAATATAATATATTATTTTCGTTGCGCTCCATCGGCTGTACCGCGTACTTCCTGTCGTCATTATAAATTATTACGTATATTATTTTATTATATTACAATATTATCGTACACTACAAGTATCCCGTACACCTCTATCGCCAATAATATTATAATACGGTTTATATTATCGTTTGAAGGTCGATGAAATGATGTTTGTAAAAAAACATCGTCGCTAGAGACCAGAGAATTATTTTTACTATTTTATTTTTGACTTCTCAGACGATAATTTCCTAGCTTAAAACGTGTGTTTCGATAGCACACCCAATCGAATTTAAACTATAATTTATCATAATAAATAATATTATTTTTCTCCTCGGTTTTCAGCTTCATTAATATACATGATACTACCAATTTTCTGTTTTTGAAAATCAGTTTTATGCGTAAACCAGTACCGCTCACCCCGATTTTAAAAAAACCAAAATAAAAGTCCAAAGTTTTGGTTTCGATTTTCGAAACCGCTCTTAAACGGGTTTTTATCGAAGAAAATATAGTTTTTTCGTTCTAACTGATTTTTTTCCGATAAGACACAACAATCGACTACGCCGAAAAAAAGAAAAAAAACGTTTGTTTAAAATATATAATATATGAATACATTTTTTTTTTATTATTTTATTTCAATTTGATATTAAGTGTTATATTTTATAACTCAATGCGTTAAGTTTGACGACTATTGTAACCGTTTTGGAAATTAATAATGTTGCCCATCTGACCCCACCTACCAAACGGAGCCCTTGATTTAAGGGCATCAATCAACATATTTTGAAAGTTTTTTTTTTTTTTTATTGAGGACAACAGGAAAACCGAAAAAGAGGCAGATAAAGGTTTTGGAGAGTGATATAGGTAAAAAAAATGACTGAAGTAAGTGAAAAGGATGCAAAGGATTGGGTTGACTTTTGGTTTTCGAGATGCATTTTAAGCTGCAAATTTAAGTGGCTATTTGTTTCGTCTACAATTCAGAGGCATTTCATCGGAAATTATGTCCATTTCGCAATTTATATTCACTTTAATTTCGTCGTTAACTCGAGATTTCATTTTTTGTGTTCATTATGTGTGTGTTTTTTTATATGTAGTCGACAACGTCAAATATTTGTTTCCACGCTTGGACCACCGGGGAGGATTACACCCGTTGACGGATGATAAAATTGCGGAAAGAATATTATTATTGAATTATTACAATAATAATGATATTATTATAACGGTTTATCCGCCAACCGACGACCACGTTGTAAACAATATTGTAATACTATACTTCGTGGATTAGTACTACGCACTACCCGTAACCTGCTGCCCAGGACTTGGCCTTTTGTTATTTTTTTTATGCCCGTCTCGACGTCACTCGACTTTTAGCGTGTATAAATAATATAATGAAAAAAATGTATAAACAATGTCACTGGAGGTTTCCTCCCTCCTGGCTGTGCAGTACGTTCTCTCACGAGAGACGTTACTATATACAGGGTTATTCATTTAAGGACACTGTTCCTCTTTTTTTTAGGCCGTAAAAATGCAAAAATTTGGAATTATTTTGAAAAATATTCCGACTCACTATGAAAACATATGGAAAACAGTTGTAATAATAGCAAGTTGAACATTTCAAAAAGAAAATTCCAAATTTTTTCTATTTTTACGGCAAAAAAAAAAGGCGGTGAGCATGCTTCATCCTGTATATTATTTTAATTCTTTACAGTGCATAAATTCGAGTGTTTTTCCCCCGTCTACATTGTACGATTTGATTTTTCCAAAAAATCTCCAAGTAGAGCAAAAAAAGTAAATTTCATAGCTGACATAGCTGACTTGGAAGCTGCACATCATGGTTTCGTTTAAGACCTATTGAAAAAGAAAGTAAATTCTTAAAAAAATCCGCGCTCTACAGTGATGAAACGATATTTTTATGATAGTAAATAATATAACTGTGTTTTCATATTACTATTATCAAAATAAACATTTTCATAGAATATTCTGATGTTTAGAGCGGTGACATCGCTGCGAGTATAATACTGAGTAAAACTGCTCTTTTTTTTAAAATTTAAACGTTAACATTTTCAAAAACGATATTTCATTTGGGATTAAACGCGTTTGGGTTAGTTTAAAGACCTCATAAAAAAATTCCAAAATCAAATTCATCTCCTCGTTATACGTCGTACGCGGAGTTAAATTCTCGCGGAACACCCTGTATATTAAAAAGCCGTTTGGTATACGAATTTTACGTCTCGTCCGAGCCCGGTGAAACGTATATTATATTATTCTCGGTAAATATCACTTTCTTAATTCCACTAAATAATATACGTTATAATGTGTTGTAATGCGATATACGTCGTCATACACATTAATCCTGTTTTTTTTTTTTTTTTTATTTCACGTTCCAGCGAAGGCCGCCGATATAATAGTTACAATAATAATGATATATATTTATATGTATATATATATATATATATATATAGTTAAAATTGTAGTTAGATTATATTATTGTGTGGATAAAATCGTTTTGTAGTGTGTAAAAATAAAACGCTAAACTCGTTTGTTGTTTATTTATTCATTATTATTATTATTATTTCCACAGCAGTACTTTTGAATACGAACAGGTTGTTTTTACAGTCTCGAGCTTTGTGTGTGCAAGTTGCAATTGTTGGTGTTGCAGCGGCGGCGCGGATTCTGGTGAACGCAAAAAAAAAAAAAAAAATAATAATAATAATAATAATACGTTAAAACCAGTGTTTCTCGACCTTTTTTTACTGTGTCGACCCCCACAGATTAGGTATTCAATTTTTTTTAGCGACCTCTAAATTTCATATATGTAATATATTTTACATTTAAGTATAGATTATACGCGTATAATTATAGAAATGCAATAATATATTAAATACAATTAACATTATGATTTTAAAGAAATATAAAGCATCCATTTTACTTATATAATACGTTCAAAATAAACGTATTCGAAACGTTAATATTATTCGATCATTAGAACGAAGATCATTCTAAAACAAATCTATGTTCATTATAAATTCAATTTATGATGCTTGAAATGAAATGTAGGTATGAAATTTTATTAAGGTAACTTTTTTTTCAGCTATTTTAGGAGATTTTGTGCTTTTTTTAGATTTTTAGTGTTTTATCGTTTCATTATGTGTGTTGCGTTTTATATTTTATAGTTTTATAGACCGACAACATTTTAACTCTATAAGTTGTAATTTAGGTTAGGTATTTATTTAATAGACTTGTCTGCTTTTCGTATAAGCTTTTTGTCGAAAATTAAGGTTGTCATAGATCCTTAAAATGAAATTCCCCGATTTTTCTAGGATTTACAGAAAACTCGAAACGAATTTCAGAATTAAATAAATTCATAATTTTTATAATTATTTTATACACGTATTCACGTTCAGCTCAATAACTGAAATGTGTCATTTTTTTTTTGTGAAATTCCAATACCAAAAAAACTCAAATACTAAATATTGAAAAATAGGTGAAATATGCACTTATATCGAAAAAAAGAGTTAAATAATATGCAAAATATGCAAATAAAAGAGAACACGCATTTCTATATTACTTAGCTATGTTTTGAATGATTTTTGAAAAACATGCTAACTTCTACAAGTCCTTAGCCCTAGTTATTATTATATTAATCACGTTTCGCTGTCAATTATTATTATTACGGTACAAGAGTATAAGAGATTAACAGTACGGTAAAAAGACACCCGTAATGACCTATGGCAATTAAAGTCGAATACAAATGGGAAATTTTCTATCAAACCGTTTTTTTTTTTTTTTAAATAATTCAAAACCAACGGCGTAGGTCCGTCGTCGTCCGTACGGTTTCCAAATAAATTTTCCGGTTTCGTAGACATACTTTTATTGGTGTGTGTGTGTGTGTGTGTGCCTACACGCTGAAACGGGTTACTTGAGTATAAAATTGGACACATAGTTTCTATTATTGAATATGTATATTATATTAATAATTAATTATTATCGGTTATCGATTTTATAGTATCGGTTCATTGTTTTTGTCAAAAGTTATACGTTTAGATTCTGAACGAAGTGAAGAAGCTAGTGTTTTTATAATGATGTTTATTTTTTATTTTTTTTTCCGTGTACAACTTTTCGTATGAAAATACTTGTCCAAAAGTTTCGATCAGTAACTTTTTGAAACCGGATTTGCCTCTAGATGGAGCTTTAAAGAGGTCATTTTTTGAATTTCTCAATTCTTCAATTATTATTAATTTTTTTTTTTTTTTGGAAAAATCTACCCAAAATTTGACAAAAACGACACTCGTAAACCATCATTTTTTGATCCGAACTATATGAAAATTTAAACATAGATAGAAAATCATTTGTTTCATGTGACAGAGACCTCAAAATTAAAACTTTTATTTTGCATTATTTTTTTATTTTTAGGGCATATTTCAGCATTTTCAGTCTTTTTTATTCGTTTTAATGCATATTTGAACAATAACCCCCTACAATTTTAATTTATAATATCTGTACATTATAATATACAAGTGAATAATTTAATTAAAAATATTATAATCCATGTTTTTTGGTTTTTTCCTTAATAATATCTATATAAATCTCTCTGTAATTGCTATAAAGTTTGAATCTTATCTTTAAAATCATTTAAAATTAAAGTATTAAAATGTATAGGACCTTTTTACAGTGTTTAAAATGAATTTTTCAAGGGCATTTTCAATGGAAAACATATTTTTTTAAGGGCATTTTTGACTGTTTTTTAGAGTATTTTTCGAGGCCTACGTACAAAATGGAGGTGTGTATAGCGTGTGAACGTTTTGGTAACAAAAAAAAAAAATAACATGAAAAACGAACGGTTTTATGATGCCGTGATGAAACTGATGATCATTGACGTCTCTATACTGTGTACGCGAAGATAAACCGGCCGTTTGACCGGCAACCGTTTTGGTCTCTACGTAGATAATACGAGAACGTGAGGGGAATATCGTGTATTCGTTGCGTGCGAGATTTCTGCGCGGATTTGTAGACGGAAATTCGAATCCGGAGATACGGTTAGGATTCACGTTTTCGACGATATCACACGCCATAACAACGAACCCACGAAGTGTTTATTTTATACAGCAACAAGTGGTGCAATTAGGAATTTTTCCGGGGGGGGGGGTGTCCACCTATAAATTTCTTTAAAAAACTACCCAAAATTTGATGAAAAAGACTCGGAAACCATTATTTTTTGATCTGAACTTAATGAAATAATATGAAAAACATTTTGGCGCAAGAAAATGTAGAAAGTGTGAAAAAATTTTTTAGACATTTTTCTAACACTTTTTTCTTTTTTTTTTTGATTTAATTTTTTTTCCTTTTGATATTTGTTAGATAAAAAAAGTTAAATTATAGACAAGAGTGCCGAACATATTTTTCACCACCATATTTTTCTTCGTTCTTCGGGTCAGATATTCTAGGTGGGTGTATTGGAAACGACGACTTTTATATAATTCTTTGTATTATTAACATTTTTCGTTCAGATTTCGTCTTATTGAAGAAATGATTTATCGTTTCTTTAAAATTCTACACACCCACCAAGAGTATCTATCCCGGAGAACGAAGAATATACGTGGTGCCAAGCATATGTCCGGCTTTCTCGTCTATACCTTACTCTACTTTTTTAACACATAACTTCAAAAATAACGGAGCTCAACGCTTAATTATTGGTTCGACCGATTTTTTCTATATTTTCTTTTTTTCTGTAGGATTAGTATAGTAGAAATTAATTACTGTGCATTATTCAATAAATGTATAATTTATTATTTGTAATTAACTATTGATTTATTATTAATTTATAATAGGTATTGACTTTGTAAATTAACCGCAACACTGCTGTCTCCAAAATGACATCACGCTGATGACACAAAAATCGTTTTAATTATCGATATGAATTTTTTTCCTTTTACACGTGTTGTACGAGAAATATCACAGTTTTTTTTCCCCCACCCGCGGTCGACTTTTACTTTACTGCCGCCGCCACCTCGTCAAACCGTTATGATCGCACCCGTCGTTGTACCGGTTAAAACGATATAAAACTCGTGTGCGGCTACTACTTGCACTACTACCATGTTACGCACGGCACGGACGCGATTAACATTTTAAAATAGGAAAACCACCGTTTTGAAAAAAACAAAAAAAAATTGTTAAAGCAGTTAAAAATAAACGACGTTATTGCTGCGGAATATCATGTTTCCTAGATTACTGCTTTCGTAAAAAAATGGATGTTCTGAATGGATCTTTTCAAAGATCCATCTTATTCGTGCAAAAGATCGTGTTTTTTTGAATCGATCATTAGCGCATTAAGGACAAAATATTTGAAAGGGAGGGGGGCTAAAATGATTACTTATTGGTTTTTAGCCCTGCAATGTCAATTAATTTGAAACAATTTTCAAAAAATCTTGTGGAGAGCTACGAATGAATTTGAGAGAGCTTAGCCCCCCTAAGCCCCCCCCCACTAAGCTGCGCCTATGTCTCTAACGTAGTATATTGTAGTGATAAAAACAAAACAGAATTTGAACTAGATTTTAAAAATTTTTGAAATTCGTGAAGGGTAGTGAAAATAATGATGAAATTTTCAAAGCTGAGCGCATATAAGGGTTTGCTAAATTATAAACTACATATCCGAAATTCAGCTCCAAAATATGTGCTTAAACATTTTATCCCCCTCCCCTCTCATATCCTAATCGTTTTTACAATAAAATTTAATACTGTCTGAAAAATTTTCTTCATTCTACATATTTTGAGAGTAAAACCGAATGTGGGGCAAATTTGACTCTTGTAATGGAAAAATATTACAAAATCAAAAAAACAATAATGATTTATATTGTTGTAACAATTAACGAAGAATAAAGTACTTTCTGGCCATTTAATAGACATGTTGTACATATTATTTTTTCCAAATCGTCTTTGAGTGGAAATAAAAATAAGGTCCTGCGTTGTTATATTATGAGTATGAGTAGAAAAATAAAAATGCGAGCAGTTTTTTCGTCCAACTACGGTGTTGTAGTTTCCTCGTGTTTTTATATTACATATATTCTTTAGCCCGTCGTAAAAATAAAAAAAAAAAGGAAAAACCTCCCCAGTGCGCCGCCACAGTTTAGCGTTTCTCTCGAGAACAGCCGGCGGAAACGCTCGCGTAATGTACACACAAAAAGGTCGGCCACGTGTATGTATTATCGTTCACAATCATTACACCGCCGTTTCGTTTTTACCCGTGTAAATACATGCAGAGTGCATTTTTTATACGGTGCGCATACAGAGTGATTATTAAGCGCACCCATCCCCGTTTTAGATTTTGAACGAAATGAAGAAAAGCTAGTGTTTTTAAAACGATGTTTATTTATTTATTTATTTTCTGTGTACAACTTTTCGTGTGGAAATACTCGTCCAAAAAATTTCAATCAGTAACTGTTTGAAACCGGATTTGTCTGTAGATTGTACTTTAAAGAGGTCATTTTTTGAATTTCTCAATTTCTCAATTCTTCATTTTTTTTTTTTCGGAAAAAACTACCCAAAATTTGACAAAATCGACACTCGGAAAACATCATTTTTTGATCCGAACTATATGAAAATTTAAACATAGATAGAAAATAATATAAGAAAGATTTTGGTGCGAGAAAATTTGAAAATGTGAAAATTTTGGAGACATTTTTCGAACATTTTTTTTTCTCATTTATTTTTTATATTATTTACTTTTTTCGTTCAGAATCGTTTTATTGAAGAAATGATTTTTTCGTTTCTTTAAAATTCAATACACCCGTCAAGAGAATCCCACCCGTCGAGCGAAGTATGTCCGTCTTTTTTGATATTAATCGATTACACCCGAAAACACAAAGGAAAAAACACGCCGTTGTTAAAACCGCTCAAATTAATATATTTATTTGTATATAAATTAATAATTAAGCTTAAATGCAAAACTTACTCGTGAAAACTTTTAAAGAAAAACTTTCGTTTTATTTTTTATGATGTTATTCGTATTTAACAAGTATTGTGGCGTTAATTATGATGTTTTTATTACGTAGCTGACGAATATTTTAAATTAAAAAAATAACAAACTCCTTAATTTTTATAGCCGTGGAAAAAATTATGCTAAAATGTAAACAAACGCACTGAGATAAACCAAAAAAAAAAAAAAAAAAACCCACAAAATAGAAATTAGTTACATATTTATATTCGGTTTTAACCGAAATATATTTTAAACAAGAAAAATATCGTTTACAATGATACAAAAAGAAAAATTCAATATAATATACGAGTATATTTACTATTTTTGGTATATAATATTATAGTTCATGCGTTTTTCTAATTCAATCAAAATCTCTATTGATCTAAAACAATACTATATAATCTATAAAGTATACAAATTCGATTTACTTCTTAGAGAAAAAAAAAAAAAAAAAAAAATTGAAGAATTGAGAAATTCAAAAAATGACCTTTCTAAAATACAATCTAGATGCAAATCCGGTTTCAAAAAGTCACTGATCGAAACTTTTGGACAAGTGTTTCCATACGAAAAGTAGTACACAGAAAAAAAATTAACATCACTGTAAAAACACTAGCTTCTTCACTTCGTTCAGAATTTTAAAAAAAAAATGCGTGTTTGGCGTTCGGTGGTAAGTCGTGAATTCGGTTTTTTTTCGTTTTCCACGCGACTGTAAGGGGTTAAGGATGATAGTCGTTTTGGCGGAGCGTTTCATATATTATATTATATTTACTTTGCCGACCGTGAACATAATAACATAATGATATAATAATATTCGTATGAAAAAAAAAAAATCAAAATTTCGACATATATTGTCATCATCATTATTATTATTATTATTATTATTATTATACCAATGGCGCGTGATGAGTAAATTACATATTATTTATTGTCATCCGCACAACTGTTGCTTCAGTCTGCTCTTTTGGTCATCGTCACGCGGCGCGTCCCTCTGCGCGCGCAACAACAACACCGGATCCGCGACGAATCTCAAGGAGACCGCGATTCCCGCGAGGACATTCGCGCCACGGCGCGGTGGTCTTGTGGTTTATGACAATATTATAATATTATTACGTCGTATTAGATTTATTGTTGTTGTTAGTGTTATTATTACTCTGATTCGCGAACACTGTGAATAGATCACAGTATTTACTCGAATACAACAAGTGTGTGTGTGTGTCTTCGTATAAAAAAACCAATTGTCGGTTTTTCATAATTTTTCAGACCGATTCGCGTTTTCATCAAATCATTATTATCAATTCATTCCGCGTCAATAATATTTTTTTTTTTTTTTTTTTTTTTTTTTTGTCACTCCAATCTCAATTGTATTACGTAACACACCATCTGCTGCATAAAATACACAGTACATACGTGTATACCTATACTTCGTATATGGGGCGCAGTTGATAAAAAGATTTATGTATTTGCGAATTAAAAAAAAAAAAAAAAAAAATGTGTGTACTTCGCTCGTCGGGTGGGATTCTCTTGACGGGTGTATTGAATTTTAAAGAAACGATAAATCGTTTCTTCGATAAAACGATTCTGAACGAAGGAAGTTAATAATATAAAAAATAAATGAAAAAAAAAAAAAAATGTTAGAAAAATGTCCAAAATTTTCCTATATTATTTTCTATCTATGTTCAACATTTTCATATAGTTCGGGTCAAAAAATGAAATCCTAGTCGTTTTTGTCAAAATTTGGGTAGTTTTTTCCAAGGAGAATTGAGAAATTCAAAAAATGACCTCTTCAAAGTACTATCTAGAGGCAAATCCGGTTTCAAAAAGTTATTGATCGTTACTTTTGGACAAGTATTTCCATACGATAAGTTGTACACAGAAAAAAATAAACATCATTGTAAAAACACTAGCTTCTTTACTTCGTTCAGAATATAAAATTATATAAATATTTGTATGGTCTTAATAGAAAATTACATTTTTTTTTCAAAGAATTACCAAAGTATAACGCAAAAAATCATAAATAAGACTTGAAAACCAAAAAATTGCCAAAATATGGAATAAAAGCGTTTGTTGTTATATTCGAAACGATGTGAAACAAATGTTGTGCTTACTAACGACTACCACACAAAAAACATATGAAAATACATATACATATCTGTGGCACTAGTAATATTATCCACGTTGTCTTAATTTTGCTAGTGATATCAATTATTGTAATTAGTGGACGAATGTCAATGATTTTTTCACATTTTTTTTTTTTTAAGGTGACATATTATGTCTCAGCTGTAAACCCGTGTGCAGGTGTAACTGACGGATTTTCATAACTACAACTCGGATTTTAAAGCATAATAAAAATAATACCAAAAGATAATAATAATTATGGTTGTAAAACATGAGAAAAAACCCACCCCTAACGTTTCGAGGGATATTTCCTAGGTCACCACGCGTGAGGATGAGCCCTCACAGGGGATGATATCGAGAGCCGACGACGGGGTTGCAAACCAAAAAAAAAAAAAAAAAAAAAAAAACAAAAAATTAAAAAAAAATTAATAGTCGCCGAGCTTGGGAACGACTCTAACCGAAAGATTTATTACGAAACGACATCACTCTATGTATACAATAATAATAACGAGTGTGTTCTGACGGGCCCTGTCGACGCCCCTCCACCTCCCTTCGCTCGATACGAATGCGCCCGAAATCTTTTTTTTCCCTCTTAATATTTTTTCGTTATTTATTATTTATCTTTTTTTTTTTTTTTTTTTTTTACTTTAGTTTCGCATTCTATTGTACTGTGCGCACTACACAGCCTTGCACGGGATACTCATCTCCGACCATAGAGCTCCCGACATATAATAATTATTCAAACCGTTCGTTATTATACATTATTATTATTTGTTTATGAATTCCTATTGTTCTATTATTATCATTATTATTATCATACACAAGACGTATCTGGAGATATCCGCGTGGTCGACGATAACGATCGGATACCATTGTATACACCAGTTATATACGAGTAGCTACTACTATAGCCTGCTGCTGCTGTTTGTTGCTATAATAGCCGCCACTCTAGCGTACCGTTAACGGATTGTTGTTTTTTATCATTTTTTTTTTTTTTTGTTGTTTGCACGATTTCCTGTCCGCGTCGTTAATAGACGAACCGTGAAACATATATTATTATAGTTCTTTATTTTCGCCGCGACGAGGAGAAGCGTAGTGTTTCTTTGAACTTGAACTTTGTGTCCCATGGCGGCGGCGTCAGTGAACATATTATAACCTTGAGAACACGACCGTAGAATTATTATTTGTAGTAGACGCTCTTCTAGAGCGGATCATCCATTGTTGAGTGGTTTATATTTGCAGTGGCCTTGAAATCAGCTGTACAGTATAATACTCATCGCGCGTGGGGGAGTGAGAGCACAATGCTCGTGTGTAAATTGCACATGGGGTACGGTGCAAGAAGAAGAGCCCTAAAGGTGCGCCATACTTTAGTTTAAAACCGTGTACAAGTGGTTTTGGAAATGAAAATAACCGATACAAAGGATTTTTTTTTTTGATTTTTTATCTGTCTTTTGAACAATATTCTTTAGGTAGGTTTTTAAAAAATTTAGATTCATGTGCGATTTATGGAGAGAAAAAATTTTATATTATATTGTATCACTAATCATTTAGGAAACTAAATTATATCACAGTCCTCAGAGAAACCATTATGTTTGCTTTGGGATACTTTTGGCAAGGAGTTTGGACATAAAAATAATATGTCCATTACCTTTGGTAGGCACGTATTGGACATTGACGCGATAACGTTATCAATGGGGCTGGGATTTCGATGCCACATTATTATTTTTCTATTTCTAGTGTTGTGAAACGCAGCTTTGATAGAAACGAGTTTTGAGTGTTTATTGTGATACGATTTTTATTCCACATTTTTTGACGAATTTTCTTTCAACGATATCACTCGTACAGAATAGGAATTTTTTTATGTATTTTCCTTCCGACGTACCGGTCGATCTAGTGACGTGACGAAAAATCTAAAAACGAATTTGAATTCTTCTTAAAATCTTCTCTACAGATCGATTGTCTCACATTTTTTTCTATTGTTTACAATATCGTGGAATAATATTGACTTTTTTTATTGATTTTTAAGTTTTTCCAATTTGTTTTATTTACTTTGTTACACAATTTACTTTGTGCACTTTAGGGTTGAAATATCAGAAAGTCTATCTAATGATCAGACTCCACGACGAATGCATCTCTAGATCACGATCAGTCGAGTTAGGTTAGATCAGCACCGCTTCCGAGTTATATTTTTACAGAATTTACAAACAAATCAAATTTCACGAGACTGTCGTTTTTCAAAAGTAGACAAAATCAGACGCAAACGGAAATAAAAAGCGCCATTAGAGAAATACTTAGAGACGTTCCTAACTGCTACGGCAAATATACTAAGTATTTAAAAAAACACAAAAAATACATTCATAATAACGATCTCTTTTTTTTTTTTTTTTTTTTTACATATATTTCTGCCTCAAAATTGAATTATTTCAGGGGCCCCCTGCCACACCGCGGTGACTTCGATATTTTTCTACAAACAGAAATCGAATATCTGGCAATAAAAACGTAGAATATAATTGGTTTTCCGCGAGGAGGAGGAGGAGGAGGTATTATATTATTTTTTCCGTTCTCCCGCGTCTAATTTCAATATTACGTTCGAGTTTTACGACCGACCTCGGACGCGCGCAGACGCATATTATTACGACGAAATGGCGATTTTTTCAAAATAACCATAACACGACATCCGAGCATGCGCATTGTGCTGTACGCGCGAGGAATAAAACCGTACGCCAGAGCGTTTCTCAAAGTGTGGGTCTCGAGAAATGTATTGATTTATATGTAAATTATCAAAAAATCACGTTTTCAACCAAACTCCAATGTAAAAACGATGAAGTAGCACATTTGCATCCGTTTGTAAAATTATATTCATTATACACCAATTAATTAAAGTATTAATGTAATTTTGATTTTTAAGAACTACCTTTTTATCCTAAAAATAATGTGAAACCATGTGGGTCGCGATAGGTTTTTGAAGAAAAATTTGGGTCGTAGTACTACTAAAAAAGATTGAGAACCACTGCCGTAGGCGCATTCGCGTAGGTCGTGTACACCACCGTGGGTCGCAGTGACGGAATTTCGCGGACGATGACAAACGATTTGACAATGACAATGACATTTTTGTGCACGATACGAACTCGTCGAACGTTTACGTTATGTGCGAACCCGAACCGTATTATAGTCGGGAAACGATGAAAACTTCCCTTTGAACACATAGAGTAAAGAATATAATATTATAGAGGTGCCATACCGTATACTGTAGTGACGTATAGTGAATTGAAGCGATCAAATGGAATACGCTAAGAGTGACCACTTTGAGAAAAATAAAATTATTTTCTCTTATTTGGTTGGTAGGTACCACTTTAAATTTTCATATTATCACATTAGATAAGATATTATACAAAAACAATAACATTAATTTTTAAGTATGATAACAGTTCCTGATCAGTGATCCGATTGAGCAAGGGATACAATATTTCGATACGGTAATTTGATTCATTTCAACAGGTCACTCTAAGCGTATTCCATTTCAATGCTTCTTCATTTAGGTATACGTTGGGCCACGTAATAAAATCACCTAATATATATATATAAGTGTCCATAGATAAATTGTGAAAAATGCTCTAAAAACTTGAAAAATACCCTTAAAATGAATTTGAAGTTATAGTTGTCAAAAAACGCAAAGTTAAAACTATAATATAATCAATGTCACCTGAAACACGTTTTCTGCTCACCGACTTACGTCTTGAAACCTAGGGAATCTATGTCAAAAATCAAAATCACAGTCTAGATGTGAATAACTATCGACTTTCACGTTTTATTTTTAGATTCTGAGTGGAGCGAAATGGGCTCCAGTGTTTTTGAAATTCTCAATAGTTTTTACAAATGTTTGGGGTAAATACTCATTTTTTTTTTTTTTTTAATTTTATATTATATCTTATGTGAATTTCTTTTCGTAATCAATAAAATTTATAATTTACGAATGAAATAATTGTCTCATAGAAAATCTAAGCTCCGTTCAGAATCGTTTAATTGAATATTAACGATTTATCGTTTTGTTCGAAATTTTAGCACGTCCAACGAGTGGTAATTGAGTACACTCTGTATACCGTTTGCCTATTATTGTATACGTGTATACCACCTACCTATATAATAGGAGCAGCAAAACGTGTAACGCGATAACACGAATTGCGTGTGTACACGGTGACGATGACGACTGTGCGCGCATTCGGGCGCGTAGGAGAACAAATAAAAAAAGAAAAAAAAAAAAATGTAAGTACTGTCAAATCGAATCAAGTCGATCGAACGGCGAAACGACGTAGAACGTTTTACCGTAGGTCTGTATTATGCGCGGCGGCGTGTAAACGTCCGTCGTCGTTGTCCGAGAGCAGAGCGCCACGTGGTGCCCTCCCTCCCCCCTCCCCACCAGACCGATGTTACACGGTGAGATTTCTCGATCGATTGCGAGTAGTGAAAGAAAATCTCTACTACCGCGTAACATTGTTCGTTTCGACTGCAAACGATTCGAGGAGTGCGGGGTTTTTCAATTATTTTCTGAAAATATGTTTTTAGATAGACAAAAATCAAGCGCGGGAAAGTCGACTGAATTCATAAGACAATTGAAGGAAGTCAGTCAATAATAAAAAAAAAAAAAAAAAAGCCGGACATACTTCGCACGATGGGTGTACTTCGCACGACGGGTGGTATTCTCTTGACGGGCGTATTAAATTTTAAAGAAACG
>JAIPRM010003160.1:0-27045 GCA_025469315.1 Stegophylla sp. TES_Ste_2020 | reverse complement strand
CCAGTATTTCTATACGAAAAAGTGTTCACAGAAAGAGAGAGAAAAAAAAATAAACATCATTGTAAAATCATAAGCTTCTTCACTTCGTTCAGAATCTAAAATTCCAAATTTTCCATTTTTATCAATAAAAAAAAGATGTGAGCATGCTTAGTAAACTGCCCCCTTTTTGCTCTTGCTCATTTCTTTTTATGGCCGTAAAAATGGAAAAATTTGGAATTGAAAACGTATACATGGAATATAAAATAACAAGTGAATTAGACAATTTCGTGTCCACTATACTGCGAATTCAACCCCCCTCCTCCCCATGTAAACAAATATAAAAATTTGTACGCAAAACACTTCGCGGGGTTTGATTACCAAAAGTTTCCTATATATTATATAATATATGTATATGTAATATGAAAACAAAGAGTTAATAATATTATTATGTATATAGAGTTTAACGTTCAAACAATTCAATTTTAAAAGAAAACCTTTTCCGCAGTGTTTTTTTACCATTTCGTATTGAGTTTTCCTCAGCCGTTACGTCTTGTTGGTGCACGCACACGTGTATATAATACCTATACGTATTCCTACTGAAAAAAAAACCTTCTCGGATTACGCGATTTAAATAAAAACGTATTTAGTTTAATCTAGCCAGTGAAAAACCCACTGCCGAGACTCGGCGAACCGTGAACGGCTCTAAAAAGCTAATGGACCCTAAAATAAAAACGGGTTCACCAAATCGAAATTTTTTACTCGAAAATAAAATCGTGTTCGTTTAACGTCGCCTGGGTTCGATCAAAATAAACGTGATCGCGCGCGTAAGTACTAATCGATAATAATAATAGCGTAGCTGAAATTCGACGCGTTTAAAAATCGAATTGTTTTGTCGCGACAACAAGAATATAATTCCACTTTTTGAAATTTTCACTATGAATAAAAATAATTTTGTTTTAGTGTCGAATAATTAAAAAAAACAAAAAGGGACGTTTTCACATACCTATTTTTTAGTTCTATTAATGAAGTTAGAAAATAATAAACATATTATATATATATATATATATATTTATTTTTTCTTTTCATAACTTTTAAATAAAGAAAACCCAAAATTAAATATCGAAAAACATATATAGAAACCGGACACAACATTTCAAAAAGCATTAATAAATGATTTGAAAATATAATTTTTACACAAAATAATATTATGCATTTGAATTCCGTTTTAGAAAGTTACACCATGCAATTCATAATGATATAACGACCAATAATAATTATAATAACATATTAAAGGTACAAACAAGTTTCAAAAATGATATCGTATTCACATTTTTACATATAGACCGATATAATGTCAATTATTTGTGATATTATAATTTGCTGATAAAATACTATGATAAAAACACCGCCTTTTAAATTTATACACTTTTTTTTATTTTATTTCTATACTATATCTGTTTATTCGTGTTTTATATTTCATATTTTCAATATGTTTGTGCAATTTTTCTGTTTTTTTTTTTCTACGTCATATAAACTGTTTATTTAACAATACCTGCACAGTGTAACCCAACCCGTGGCCATACGTATACCTAAATGAAGCATTGAAATGGAATTCGCTTAGAGTGACCTATTGAAAAGAATCAAATTACCGTATCGAAATATTGTATCCCTTCCTCAATCGGATCACTGATAAGGAACTCTTATCATACTTTAAAATTAATGTTATTGTTTTTGTATGTGATAATATGAAAATTTAAAGTGGTACCAACCAAATAAGAAATTTTTTTTTATTTTTCTCAAAATGATCACTCTTAGCTTATTCCATTTGATTGCTTCAATTCACTATACGTAACAGTATACAATATGGCCACTCTATATAATATTCTTTACTCTATGGTGTAACCTGATGATGACGTAAGCCGTAACTAGTAGTTTCCATTGTACTCCACGTCTATATATTATACTTGTTATTTTTTGTTAAACTTTTGAATAAACATTATTATCGAAGCTGAATTTCTGTTATATCGTTTTGTCGCCTAAAAATAGTATTTTCTTCTTCTTATTATTATTATACTTATATTTAAATCAGTTCTTACCGGTAGTTGCACCGTATTAAGTACATAATTGAGGAAAAGTATTTTATTACTAACACTATTTATCAAAAAGCGAATTTTCAAAAAAAAAAAAAAAAAAACCCTTCGATTGCGACACAAACATGCCGCCGCCGCACCACGCGTGACGTCGCGTCAAGGAATGTCCGACGGACTACTCGAATTTTTGTAATTCTCCAGTCGGGTAATTTTCTCGCGATATTTCGTTAAACGGCGTAAATTAAAAATCGTGTTGTGGAATGCGCGCGCGTTCGCGTGAGCTCTAAACGTGTGTAAATAATAAAAAAGCTTAAACGCGGCCGCCCACCGTAGACTCGTCCGAGGTAAAGTAGTGATTAAAACGGACGAGAGAAAAAAAAAATATTGAAACGTAATAATTTCGTAAAAGTAATGAACGCGCGCGCGCTCGGAGACTCGTATAGGAAACAGAAGAGAGAAAGATAGATAGAGAGAGAGAGAGAAAACGACAATCTAGTTTTTCATTTACGTGCAGCGAGTATTTAACTTAATCATCGGTTTTAAGTTCGTCCTTGGACTCACTTCGTGCGACGCTATACGAGTGTGCTTAAAAATCATTCTTTACGGTCAATAGTCTTATAATAGTAGACAATTATTATTATACTCAATACTGAGCATTACGATTTTTATTCGGAAATCAGGCACACGCGTAATGTAATGTTATTTTACGTTAATAATGATTTTAATAATATTATTAAGACTAGGATTTTGTAGCAAAATAAATTCTTAAAAAAGCGTTTTATGCACACCCCGACAAAAAAACTTTGCTCTTCGTACGTTGGGTGTAATTCTTTTGACGGGTGTATTGAATTTTAAAGAAACGATAAAAATAAATGAGAAAAAAAAATGTTAGAGAAATGTCAATAAGTTTTTTTTTCACATTTTCAAAATTTTCTCGCGTCAAAATCTTTCTTATATTATTTTCTATCTATATTTAAATTTTCAAATAGTTCGGATCAAAAAATTATGGTTTCCGAGTCGTTTTTGTCAAATTTTGGGTAGTTTTTTCCAAAAAAAAAAAAAAAATTGAAGAATTGAGAAATTCAAAAAATGACCTTTCTAAAGTACAATCTAGAGGCAAATCCGGTTTCAAAAAGTTCTTGATCGAAACTTTTGGACAAGTATTTCTATACGAAAAGTTGTACATAGAAAAAAAAAATAAATAAAAAAAAAAATAATAATAAACATCATTGTAAAAACACTAGCTTCTTCACTTCATTCAGAATCTAAAAGGTCTAACACAATAATTATTTATTGGTTCTTCATTATAATAATATTAATAATAATAATAATAATAATGTAATATTTTAATAATACACGAGAAAAAGTAAAAAAAAAAATATTCATTTATAAATGTGACAACTGGCATTGGTTTTATGCAAGTTTAGTGAATTCTGGTATATAATTAGAAACAACTGCTCGTAAACTTGAATATATAATATAAAATCTACATTATTTCTACGCTCTCGACTGATAATGGTAAAATTAATTTTTGTAACGATCGACCTATATTCCTAGAACGATCGACTGGTTGGCGATCCCTGCCCTAAAGAAATAATTGATTATACGAAACAGGAACTGGAACCAAAAAACCCAATAGGTTCTAGTCCCTGGTAAAATAACAAACTTCTTAAGTCTATTTACAATTAAAAAAAGAAAAAACAATACTACAGAATATTTTACAACTCTAATTGCTACATAATCAGAAACACTGTATGAAACAATTATTTCGTTTTTCGCATTTACGCTGTATGAAAGTATAATTGATATTGCTAGCATACATTTCAGTTTATAAGCTGACTAAATTATCATAACAAATAAAAATCGTATTATCGATTACATAATAATTATTTTCAATTTATAATTACTATTCCGTTTAGCCAAAAACAATATTAAGGTCGTAAACTAATGCCAAATAGTCGTTATACCGTGGAACATTATACCTTTAGATACGTTTAATTTTCTCTATATTTTGAGAATATTTATTAATTGTTCAAGTCTCCCAGATAATTCAAAGGTCTTCAACAACGTATTTATCGATGACATAATATCGTTAATTATTATTGTCATTATATTGTTATAGTTATATGAATGTTGTTGAAAATTAAATCAATTTAAAACCGCTTTAAGTGTTATAATATTAAAGTTCATAATAATAAAAATATGTTACTTAAATTTAGTAGAAAAGTATGTTTTCCTAACATCGTAATCATTTACTGTTCATGTATACTGAAATTAATTGTAAATAACAGTAGTTGATTGTTTTTAGAATTTGAGTGAAGTTACAGTCCAAAAAAATAAATAAAATTTATATATGTTACTAAAAGAGTGTTGAAAATTATTAATAGAACAAATAAATAAATATTCTCTAAATACTGTGAAAAGAATAATTTTCAAGTCTCAGTGTCCACACTGAGAACACGTGTGAACTCAAATGAAAATAAAAAATGTGATTTGACTTACCGAACAATGTCGTGTATAATTTAGTTGATACGAATAATAAATAGAGGCCATATATTGCGGAAAGGTGTGCAAAAACAAAGAATAAAATAATTCCCCATATTAGTTCAACCTTCACCGGTTCGTTCGATTTTGAATCGATTTTTTCTATTCCGTTTTTCTCCATCGCGTCGGCTTTATTTGTCTAAAATATTCATTAAAAATAATTAAATAAGTTAACGAGATTAAAATAATTATTCTATTGTTAAACTACGTAATATATTATTTTAGTGTAATTTGCAAATAAATAAAAAATGTTAAACGTTTTAAAACAAATTTACCTCAGTCTTAGTATTTTCCGGAGCACTCGTGACATCAACGTCGTCCATCGCGTCGCTTGTATGCATGCTGACCACTCTCCTGAACTAATGAACTGTAACTGATCTTTATAGAATAGGTTTTGAATACTTATATATTATTATAAACTCTGGATATTTCAGATTAAAGACGGGTCAAATGTGTACACGATACAATTATAGACACTTTGGAACACTAATGAGCATGGGATAAAGTGATTGTTATAATAGCTGGACAATATTATAATACGATGCGGTTCTATCATTTATGCGGTTGATGAGATAATATTATTATGAGATTAGTTTTTGTCGAATTTGCCCGGGCCATAACTCATTAATTGTTCGGTTTGTAAGGTCTCGTCTCATTAGTACGGTCGGTAAAAATGAATTTAATAATATTTAAAACGATATCGATACTAACGAATTATTCATAATCAGTATATACCTACGTGTAATTATTGGAGAATTTCCGTTCACCTTTTTTTTTTATTAATTCAATCTATTCGGTGGTTCGTCCCGTAATTTAGAATTAAATTTCCAGATGCTCTTGAAAACTATATCGGTCGGTCAATAGTTCTCTGTCCTGGATGCGATTATATTATGAAATGTAAACATAATAAAATATGTAAGTGTGTGGCAAACAATCATAATAGTAAGAGTGTGTTCTAAATCAATAATTATTTATTATGTATATACTATTAAGCAAATATTAAGTATAATTATAATTAACAGCAATTAAAATTTAAAATATCAAGACGATAAAATTGATTATAAAGTATAATCATTATTCTAATACGTATCCTATATTTTCGATTTTACATCGGTATTTGATAAATTCACATGTAGAACAAGTGGTTTTTTCGACATTCATGTACTTAAAAAATATATAGAGAGATTCATAGATGACCGAACATCTGGAAATTCACCAATTATTGGTGGTAAAAGAGAAAATTATTTTTGGGTGAGATAATTGTGTTTTTTAAAAATATGAGGTTTAAGAAAAATTCAAACACATAGTTTGCAAAAAGTTTTACATTTTTTATCATATACATTTTATTTATTATATTTGCATTTTACATTAATAGATACCGGCTATTGATGAAAGTGAATATTATTAGTAGATTAAAAAAATACATAAATATTCAGGGTGTCTACGCGTTGGTAAATGAAAATATAAATTACCTGCCCAAAACCCCGTTATATGTACCACAAAATTAGTGTTGCGAGTGATCGAGTGACTTCGTAGGTTCATAACTAAATCGAACTAAAATAGGCCGGTCACCACCTCACCTGAATGGGATGTGAGAGGGTCCGTAATATGATTTACTGACATGATTTTAGTTTCTACACCGTCCCTGATTGTGTAGCAAAGGTTATATTATAGACACCTCAGTCGATACTTTGCTAACAAAATTCTCTTCCCAAAACCCTATCCTAGTTTCCCAAGTATCCCCACGTTTGTGCGTCATTTCACACGCTTAGTAAATTTTTTTACTAAGCATCATCATTTTTTTTTTTTTTAACAGATACTTCATATCGAAAATAAGTTTGAACCGTAGCTAGGACGAGTATTTGTTCTTTTATTTGTTTGAGTTTTTTGCTTCATCGAAATGTTACACGAATCATTGAAAAAAAAAATCAGACATCAATTCACACCATGAGTATTCTTCACTTCTCTGGTGAGACCGGTGGGCGTGTTAAATTTTAAAAAATCGATAAATAATTTCTTCGATGAAACGATTCCGAGTAGAGCTTTCGTTACCAACGTTAAAAATAAATATGATTAAAAAATAATCATTTATTGACATTTATTGTGTTACCATGGTTACCGCATTCGTCAAATTAATTTGACTGCTATTAAAATATTTTCTATAACACCTAAATAAACAATCAAAACAAAAAAAAATTAGATGAAAACACATTTTGTGCTGTGTCAATCATTTGAAAAGTATAAATTTTGAAAAAACGATCTCTCTAAAGTACCATCTTGAACCAAATTTCGATTCGGATATTTGCCAGTAGAAACTTTTGGACAAGTGATTTCTGTAGTTTATTAGTTGACGAAATTTCCACAGCAATTAAAAATCTTATTATCGATTACATAACAATTATTTTTCATCGACTAATTTTCCAAATACGAGTACTGTGGACCTTTATATCTATAAGCACGTTTAATTTTCTATATTTATAATAATTATTATTGTTGATTTTTCAAGTCATCAAAACAATTCAAAAGTCTACACCAAAATATTTATTTATAACAAATCATTAATCATTTTTAAGGTTTCAAAATGTCATGAAATTTATTTTCTTGATATGTTTCATGAAATATTTCACAGAGAACAATGAGCATATTGTATAGAAATAATTAGAAGTATGTCTATTATATGAAAATGGAAAATACAAATAATTTATTACTTATTAGTAAATACTAAACAGTGTCAATGGCTTTTTTTTTGTGATCTCTCACATAAATTAGTACGTATGTATTAATTGTAGTTTTATAGTTTTTAATTTTTAATAATTTCCTGTTTGTTTTAAAATTTCTAAATATAGATGATAATCTAATAACAGCTTGGACCAATTAATATAAATTTGTACCAGTTAATTTAAATTTGCGTTTATAATTTAATAACTAAATTCAGTCCAAAAATGTGTTATTATCAACATTGTAATACATATTTTACTGTCGATATGTTCTGGAATTAGTTGAAAACAGTAGTAAATAATTATCTTTCGTCATAAATGCAATAGGTATCTAAAAAAAAAAAACCATGTGTGATGGAAATAATACACTGTTAAAAAATTATGATAGTCTGTTGTGTTAGCAACATTATTAAAAGAATTAAAGTAAAGTATGGTGCATACCCACGGTGCGTAGTATGCTTTAAGTTTGGTTGTATTATTAATGAATAACATTGATCATTAAATATAATAAAATGTAAAGGTAAATAATTAGTAGGAAATCAATTTATGAAAAACGGTATTGAACGTTTTATTAATTTATTTGTTTTCAATGAGTATTTATCAAATTAGAAAATTTCAATTGATTTGTTTGCTAATAAATATATCAAAGGTCCTATTGACTCGATCAAAAACCACTTATCAAAATAAATAAATAAAAATGGAATTTTAATTGTGATCATTTAAATACTTCACACCATAGGTAATCTTTGTTCCTCAGTGTCTTGTTGACGGGCGAGTTGAATTTTAAAGAAACAATTAATATTATTCTTTTAATAATACAATACTGATACAGAATAATATTTGCCACTTTATTACGTAATGTGTGCAACAATTTAATAAAATATTAATCCATGGCCATTATTCATGAGTTTAAAGTTTAAAGTTTTCATAATTAGAGAAATTGACTCAACGATTTTAACAAAAATTTTAATATCAATAAATGTGTTCGTGAGTAATGTACAGTTTTCCACCCTAAAAACAGTAACGAAAAGCAATTTGCCATTATTCGGATTAACAGTTATTTGAGCCGAAAATCTGACTCTTTCCGAATGAATTTAAATCCTCGATGAACTCATTTAAACCCAGTGTTCCCAAACTTTTTTTACGCGACTTCCTTTTTAATGTTTTCAAATGTACCACCATCCCCCCCCTCAAATTGATTTTTTTTTAATTACCCATTTTTGGTTTATACTATGACAACACAACGAAGCCAAACAAAATTGATCAGCATCAATACAATAATTCCGGATGGATAAAAAGTAATAAATACAGTGTATATTTATTATTAAGTACGAATGCCTTAATACATAAGTATGTAATGAGTAATGACAAATGAATTTGATTACTTAAGTATTTAAAAATCGGTAAAACATTACGAGTACGTGACTGCTAAAGGAAAATCGGCATTGAAACAGCCAATTTAATTTGCCCCCCTCGGATGTTTCTAGCGGGCTGAAGGGGGCGATATTACCCAGTTTGGAAAACACTGATTTAATCTCTATACGGTCTTTATGCAATAGGCTCTTCCTAAAATATATAATCGCAACAAATTTTCCATAATAATAATAATAATTGTTAACTATAGCCAAACATCTAATCTTATTTACGAACCTCGTTATAAAATGTTGTCATTATTCAATTTAATATGTAGTATGTATAAAGCCTAAAAGGGAACTTAATTAATAGCCGTGCTTAATCACGCTAACAATTATTGTATTTGCAGTTTTTAACCACGCGTTTCGATGACAATATTGGCGTGCTAATTGTTTTATTACAAATTTTCAATATAAAAAAAATAAAAATCTGGTCATACTTTGGACCATGGGAATTCTTTCCACTTTGATTGTGATTCGGTGTGTGTGTGTGTGTGTGTGTTAAATTAAAATAAATACAATAAAATATGTATATTATAGCGATTATTATTAAATTCCCCAACGGGTTTATGAGACATGAAGATTTTTGGGGACGCTATTTTTTTTTTTTATATTTATATGCATCCCTCTTGTATTTTTTTTTTTCAGTTCAAGCAATAGTCACAATTATTAGGTTATAACTATATTAAACCACGTTCGTGCGTTAGAGCTTATATTTTGATTTTGATGTTTATATTTTTATTTATTAAAACTTATCTAAAAGTTCCAAAAGGCAACTTTTTTAATCATAATTCGGCTTTAAATGTGAATTTGGAGAGATTATTTTTTGAAATTCTCAATAGTTTTTCCAAAATTTCCCTTTAAAAAACCTTTCTGTTTAATTCCAACTCTGTATAAATTTTAATGTAAATAGGCAATGATATATGAAGAATATTATATCTCATCAAAGCTGTTTTTTTTTTCTTTTGGGGGATGTTGAAAAATATTTTGCTTTTCAAATGGGCGATGACTCAACAAAAAGGTTGAGAACCACTGCGTTAAATCGTATAAATCGAATAATACGTAGTAGTATTCGTAGTGGTTATATTTACGTTTTTAGAACTAGGACGCAACCAAACAATATATAAATAATAATACGGAAAACTAATTCGCTTTTGCCGCCCTCGCGTTACTTAACTTATTAACGCGCTAAAACTAATTGGAACGTAATATTACGCACGGTAACGGTCGGCACGTCAAAAGTTATGAGTATATATTAATACGATGGAACGTGATTTTCAAAGACCATCAGAGACCCCATTTCGACCGACCGTTTCGTTCGACGGGAAAGATAAAAAGCCCAGATAAGATGATTTGATGGGCCTTGTCAATGTGGGACACAATGAGTAGAGACTTCAAAAAGGCTCGAAACACTACGAGTGAAAAATAACGAGGGCTGTTTGTAATTATTATAATAATATTATAAGAGTGAAACCAAAAGCGTTCGGTTTTCCGAACATCTTTGTGCAATTAATTTTTCCAACGCAACAGTGCACATCGTGTTAGACAAAATAAAACGAATGATTTTTTCAGATTAGGTTTAATTAAAAATATTAAAATTCTTTAATTTTTTTTTTTTTTTTTCAATAATTAGAGTGCTTTTAAAAATACAGTGAAATTACTCGTTTAAACCGATAACAGTGATTTATCAAAGTTTATTGGATTTTCAAAAATTTATAATCATCGTGATAAATCATATTATTATTATTTGATATAAGAAAAAATAAGTGTGAAATTAATTCAAAACGTTTCTTGCCCCATCGACTTGTTCTTTAATAATATGTTCCCGACTACGATTTATTGTGAATTAATTTTAGATTTAATAGCAATCAAATTCGACTTTGGTTGGACATTTGTATTGATAAATGATTTGCGAACTTTCTAAACCTACCAAGTTTCCGTTCTAAATTTTTTATTTTTTGAAAACGAAAACGTTATCTTATTTATACGCGGACAGAAACTGAAATGAAGTTCAAACCATACATTCTTAAACGGTTTGACCGACTCGAATTTCGTGCTGTTTGAATTTCGATGAATTTTATTTTGTTTTATTATTTATGCCAACGTGTTTGAGTAGTCGAATGACTACGGAAGTCCTATTGATCCTTAACATCCAAATTAAAACTAATACTTTTATCGATTATAATATATACTATTACATTTAAATTTAATATTATAAAAAATTGTTAAGCTCACTTTCAGTTTTCTCTTTACAGCAATAATGCAACCAATTTCACAACTTATTTGGTGCAATAATTATAAACGTACGTTGTATATATTATCACAGTGGTGTATCTAAAGTTCCACCAAGGAGGGTGTGATTTATAAATTACCCGTACACATCACGTCATCATCGTTGGGGATCAGCCACATAAAATTAATTTTTAATTAAATCCCCATTTCTATGAAGTATATCTATTTTTAGCTCCTAAAACAAATTTTGTAAATTGTTCAAATCTTAGTTTGAAATAATCTTTCGTTATACCTGCAACATTTGTTTTTGCCTCTCAAATTTTTTTACTATAATCAATTTTCTGGTAGCTTTCCCTACTCTCAGACTCTTCAAACATACTAAATAGATCATACAATCATGCCGTGTTCATAACATCGATAACATGAAACTAGTTTTTATGTAAAAATTCGTACTCGGGACAAAAGTACGAGAATTGAATAGTATTGATGAGAAATTTCATAAAACACAGTGTACATTCATTTGTTCAAATCTTATTGTTAATGAAAAAATTATTGCTTCAAGAACAAATTGAACAAATTTTAATAAATTTTTCTCTTAATTTCCCGCTTAATATGATTTTTAATTAATTATTATGTTCGTTTCTTAGTCACAGATGATAAAACGTAATTAATTACATAAAAACCGTTTTCTTGTTTTTATTTTTGAAAAATAGTCCATGACAGATAGAATATTTATAATTAATTAACGTTATATATAATTGTAATATAATATTACATCTCGATGAATAAAAGATCCACTCATCCTCCCTCCCCGAATACCCTAACGATATTATGTCATCATAACTATTACAGTTCTTAATTGCTCGGCAACAATACTTTTTTCTAATATCATTTTCAATAAAATACATTATAATTACTGAGGTTAGGTTACATGCATATATGCAAGAATTAGATTGTCTGTTCAAAAATTTGATACTTTTCATTTCCCCCCCCCCCAAAAAAAAAAAAAAAATTAATATTCAAACGATTTATTATGACGTGAACATTATATTTTCATAGGTATATCGTATTTTTTTCTCGTGTATTATATTTTTAGCAATTCAAACCGTTCTACCTGCATTATTCACGAGGTGGTGCCCAGCGAATAAGAGGTGTTGATTAGTAAGCGAACCTTACTCACCGCGACGACAGTTCAACATTTTGAAAAATGAATTATTTAAAGGAAAACGTGTGGACGCCCGTGGGGATAACTCAAAATATTAGTGTTAACATAAACAGGTACTTAACTCGACACGAGACGTTAGGGCGAAACTAACTCGCCTACATCGTTGGGGCTGTAACACGATATTCGTTTTTTTTTTATCTGAGACTGTATTATTACACGCCTATTTTTTTATTTTTTCATGAGACATTCGATACGATCTTTGAGAAAAGCAACCCACTAATACCCGGAACACAACCTTTTTACCGTGTCTTTGAAAATAACTATGCGAATTTCGACGTAACGACATCATAATAACATTTTGAATCGATAGAAATTCCAAAATGATGTTTGACGAAATATATGACAAATGCACATAGAAATTATCAAGTATATTAATATTACAAAAACAATTTTTTTCGTTTACTCGGACAATTTTATATCCCACTACATAAACCGAGGACAGTTTTCACATTTTCAAAAGTTCTCTTTCACCAAAACATGTCTCTTTTTATTGTCAATAGTTTTTCCCAAATAGTTATTTCACATTTTTCAAAAATAAAAATCGCAAATTTTTTTTTTATTTTTGAAAAAAAAAACATTATTAGGTATGTTCTTTAAATGACCATTTAATACGGATCTTTGTAGACAAAACCTCATCAAAAGAAAAAAAAAAAATCGTTTTCTGAGGAGATAACTAATTTGTGTAAGCTAGTTTAGGGTTCAGACCAGAGTGCGTCGATGAGGGGAGGGCAGAATGGCCAGTACCATTAAAAATATACGTATAACGTGTAATAAATGTCGTCGATTTAATGATTAATATATAATATTATATTATGCGTATGTAGTTTATAGACTAATATCATAGCCAAATCGTTTGGTTTGGACAATGGAATAGAGTTCACCGAGTCCACGGACGCGACAATTTTACTCCAAACAATAATATTATTATAACGGCGGCGTCCGCACGTGCGTCCTCGATTGCACAGCACATAAATAATTAAAACGCTTCTCGTTCTGGTCACTCCGCACAGCTGTAAACACGATATTCAATTAAATTCCGACCTCTGTAATATAATATAATAATAAACATTTTCTCCGGAACGCCACAATACCGCCGTTTAATCGTTTAATTGACGCGATATGGATACGATATAGTGTACACTTTGGTTTATTGAAACACATCGATGACATGAAATTCTTGTACCGAAAACCCAAAATTAAAAGAAAAGAAAACATGGCAATAATTTTTTTTTTTTTTTTTGGAAATGAATAATCGACAAGGGCATTAACCTAACCTAACTTGACCCCTTACAGTATATATAGCCAGTAGGGGAAAACGGAATTTGGACCGTAATTTGGAGAAACATGTTTTTTTTGGAGGAAAATAGATGCCAAAATAGTGACCAATATAGATAAAGTGTTCACACGATAACATATAATATATTTTTACTGTCGTCATCGCGTGCCACGATAAAATATCGCATTCACGAAACGTTCGCCTTTTTCTAATTTGCTAATTCACCCCCTTGACCGCACCAGAAAAAAAAAAAATAAATAAATAATAAAAATAAAAATTACCCGCGGGTAATGACGTCGTGTTCGTGATGCGTACACGCGGTTTACAGTCCATTTACCCCCCCCCCCGACCCTCTACACCGCGACATCGGGAGATAAGCAGCCGGAACTGCTGTCGCACTAGTCCCGTCATCGGTTTTTACGACTTGTATGCATTATTGTAATTGTCATTATTATTATTATTATTATCGGTGGTAGTTAGTTATAACGTCCCGTCGTATTTATTATTATTATTATTATTATTATTATTTGTCCACATCGATATTTATAACGCGTCATCTGTTGCGGGGCATTATAATTAAAAACCGGTGTCGCACGCGACGAATATAATTAACAACGATAAGTGCTCGTAATCGCGGCTGCGTTTCTCACAAAGAGTACAGTCGACGATCCTCAAAAAGTTTCAGGGGAAGCAGGCCCCATCTGCTATACTCCCTCCGTGTCACGTTGTAAAAATTTCTAGTGCAGTTTTTCCCAGCTTTCTTCAGAACTTTTGCCTCCTTTGACTTCCAAAAATCTTACACCGCCCCCTCTTATAATTTTTTTTTAAACTGATGACTTTATTTTCTCACTTTTTTTTTTTTTTTGCTTTATGGCAATGAACTACCTGATACGTTTTTAGAAAACGTATAAAACTTGTTCAATTTTCACATAAAAAAGAAATATAATATTTAAAACTATTTGACAACTACTGAGTTTGCTTCTAAAAAAAAATACACAAAATTACTAATGTCACAACAACGACGGTCTGATGTTGATATTTTCTTGACTACAAAATTCGGTGATACCCAAAAGCGTAAACGGTCTATTTTTACAAGAACGAAACGTATTAGAAATGAAAAAAAGATGTTTTTTTTTTTTTTTCAAAAAATATTAATCGTTCTCATAAGCAGTAAAATTACGGTCTTTGCGAAACATTAAAAATAATAAATACCGTTCCCGGGAAAAAACGTCACCCTGGGCGTATCTACCCGTGGAGGGTATTGACCCCGGGGGGAGGGGGGGTCGACTGTATTTCGTAAGCATGCGGCAGTTATTATCCGTCGAGAAAAC
Source organism: Stegophylla sp. TES_Ste_2020 (assembly GCA_025469315.1). Taxonomy (NCBI): domain Eukaryota; kingdom Metazoa; phylum Arthropoda; class Insecta; order Hemiptera; family Aphididae; genus Stegophylla; species Stegophylla sp. TES_Ste_2020. Next base: position 12,239 of record JAIPRM010003160.1, on the reverse strand, counting down.
ACCAACTTACACGTAAAATAGTAGTACACAAACAGTATGTCGGTGTACGTTTATTGTTACAGCGGTATACATTTTAATATTATAGATCAGACGAAGAACGCGGAATTCGTCTACGGAATACTTGTCGTCGTCGTCGTCGTCACCAAGACGGTTCGTCCTGGGGCTTCAAAGTCTCCGCGCGATAAGTTCGCCAACTATTTGTCCGCCTTTTGATTACACCGCAACGTCACGGTCTGCTTCATCGTCGTTGTTGTAGCGTATTATTATTATTATTATTATTATTTTGCGAACAATTTTGGAAATTGTTCTAATCGCCCGGCGCGTCCGCGAGTTTGAAAATCAACTGACACTCGACTGGGAAGAACGCGAGCGCGTAAAATTATATAGTTTAGTAACTCTGCAGTGAACTCCGCGCGAACACGGAGTTAAATATTTTAGAAGCTCTTGGGGGTGACTGTTCGCGCGTTGTTTACATATTTAAATGATTTCGAGAACGCGGTACGGTTATTACTGGAGAACGGATTTTGAAGGCATTTGCTTTTTTTTTTTTCTATTGCTCTAATTCCGTTTATCTTGCTTAGAATAAAACTCACGGCATTTTATTTAGCTTTCTTTTTTTTTTTCGCTATTTTTACTAAAGTGTTTTAATAATGCTATTTGGGGTATTATGGATATTATTTTTTATTTTTTAGTATTTTAATGCCTTTTGAGGTATTTCGGGTAATTTGGTTTTTGCTTTTGAGTTACGTTTTTTCAAAATGTGTTCGCAATAAACGTATTTGAAAGATTTATTCAGTCTAAGAACTAAGAAACTAATTAAGGGGCGGTTGTTGGTCACTCTATACTTACTCACTTGTCAGTGCTGATGTCAGGAATATATTTTTAATTATTTAGAGATAAGTTATTCTGAACGAATTCAATGAATATAGTTCGGTTTTAAAAAAAAATTAACAGTAATAAGTTATTACAAAATTTCGGTTGAATAATAAATCGCATATTAGTAAATTATTACTCTAATTACCCTAATAATACAAAATATAAAGGACTATAGATTCAACGTTTCTTAGTTTTTACTATTTTGTTTATTGAAACATTTTTTTTTTTTTTTTCTGTAAGATCCAGTTGTATTATGTGTCGCTAATAATACTGTCCAACAATTCGTATTATATTTACTTTTTCAAATTGATTTTTTTGTAATTTAGTGCTTTAGGGGGCCTCAGAACAACAAAATGCGTGTATGTCAGTGTGTTTGAGTTGAGGAGAGGAATACTCGTCGGCGGCATTTTTCGACTAAACGATCGTTAAACCCGCCCCACAGAATGGGAGTATAACCGGTGACAGTAGTTTTCGGCCTATATCCTATTCGACCGCATACGCATTAACTGCAGTCGGTCGTCAAATTAGCAGCGGCCGCGCGATACGAGTACGCGTTTTATTGGATAAAAATGTAAATTGTACCGGCAGTCATAAAGTTCTGGGGGAGGAAAACCGAATTTTCATGGGGAGGTGGCACGAGCGGGGGCGAACACATGTAGTCGAATTATCGAAACGACGACGACGACGACGACGGTGATTATCACACGCCGCCGCCGTGTCTTGCAAGCGTGAAGCCGGGGCAGCTGCGGTAATATTAAAAGCCTCCCAAAGGCTTAACGGGTAATATCGCGAAAGATTATCTCACACCCCCGGTGTTTGTGCCGCCGCCGCGAAACAAAAGGCACGGACCGGTGGCCCCCCTGCGAGAGACAAACATTATTTGCCATTGGGGCTCCTTCTTTAATAATAATAATTGGAACAAGACTGACACACGGCCACGTGCGCGTGCAGCAATGAGAGAAAAACGGAGGGAAAAAAGAAGACAAAAAAAAAAAAAAAAAAAAAAAAAAAAGGAACTTTTCCGAGGGGGAAATAAACGGCGGGGGTGGACAGCCGTGTGCCACATTCGCTACTTTATACGGCGCACGCACCGTATTATATTATATTATGTATAAGGAATACGAATGTATATATATATATGTATATTATATGACCCTGCAGGATAAAAGGAATACCGTTGTGTATTTCACGGTTTTACATTTCCAATTTTCCCGCAGTCCCTTTGACGGTGGTGGTGAAATCGTAAAAAGAGACAACCGTAAACGACATTATGCCGACTGGGGGGGGGGATGAAGCAAAAAAAAAAACTAGAATGACTTCGGTGCGACGCAACCCCATCGTGCGCTCCACAGTTAATAACTACACGCGCGAGTTCAAAACTTAAAAAAGAGGAGTTTTTTTTTTTTTTTTTTGTTTTTGTTTTTCGAATTGCTTAAAAAAGCTGTTGCTCGGTTATAATTAAACAAATGCCTCGTTCGCGAGTTAGTTATGCTGCGCGTGTTGGCGCGACGCGAATGTAGTTATGATGGCGTCTGATTAGTGCGTCCCTACGCTCTCTTCAATACAATAACGTCATCGCGTCGGTTACTCTGCGCGTACGATTCGGTCCAAAGAGGGTCGGAAAACGTTTCGAATGGACGTTATTTCACGTGTCATCGAGTTTCGGTCACCGTTCGTTCGTTTTTAATATCACCGAGACGAACCACCACCACCGTTTAATATCGTCTATTCCAGTGGGTCTCAATGTTATTAAGACTATTATTACCCAAAGGTCGAGTTAGTTGTCATCGAATACCCAAAAAAAAAAAGAAATATTTTTTTTAACATCGATACGTCCTTAACTCATATTTCAACGACTGATTTAAGGAAATAGATGCCCTGTGCAGTATACATTTTGGGAGGCCCATTTTATCTAAAAATGTTTGTGAAAAAAAAAATTCACTAGCTTTTGGTAAATAGTTTTTATTTTTTTTAAATATTGTAACCAGTTACAATGCGATTGAACTATGAGGAAATTCGATAGCGGTAAACGTGGGAAACATTTGCTTTTTTTAATGGGGAGGAGGGCTAATATGTTTATTTGATTGATTTAGCCCCCAAAAAGAAATTAACCTTATGAAATTCATAAAAATTCTGTGGTGCTATGAGTAGTTTTGAGGAGGCTAAGCCCCCTCTAATTGTATTGCGCCTATAGCCTGGGCTCGTAATATCGTATACCGTTCAAAAAACATAATTTCCTCATTATTTAGTAGTGTTCGGTGTGTCTGAGAATAATTATTCTTCCATCAAGTCGTCGAAACATTAAGAAATTTCCAAATCTATTCACGTCAATTATTATTTTATAACAGTAATACACTCATAGTGTACATCTTACATTTATGGAGTTAATAACAATACATTAAACACACAAAAAATAAAATAAAAATTGGTCATTCCTTTCAGAAAATCCAATTTTACTCTTTTGAGGGAGAGATCATTACCCCCTCAAGTTGAGAACCGCCGGTCTTTTATTTTCCACAGATATTATTGCTACGCTATGCAAGAAAATAGCAAACGTTTTTGTTTTCATTTTGAAACAATCGTGTTTTTTGAGAAAAACAAACAAACAAAAAAAAAAAAGTACAAAAAACAAAACCGACACAATGCGATTGTTATTACAAAACGTCACGTTATTCGTTTTTAAACTCTGGTTCCAATAATATAATAATATTAGGGATTCCCGGATATGAAGTCGTCGTGAGAAGTTTTTGTCTACATCTCAGTGTTATTGTTAAACCCATCAGTTATACGCCGCCGTCGGGTTTTACGTCAGTCTAAGGATGACATGTCGTAAACTCACGTCTACTGCTATATAATCCTAGCACAGCAACCTTGAATCGTGCCCCGAGATTTACTTCATAATTTGTTTCACTCACAGTAGGGATTCCATTATATGACGGTGGAAAATATTATTCAGAATATGAATATTATAGCTACAGTTTTGAGTTTTTATGTTTTTCGAATTCATTACATTTTTCTCGTCGCGGTGTAGTAGTAGTAGTCGTGTGTACTCGAGTGACTAATGTGTTTTATCATAAGAAACAGTAATTCACGAGACTATCCCATACTGCGCACGACCTGTACGACGGCAATAACGCAATCTAATCGACTACCACCATTTAACATTTCCAATTATTATTACATAAGATATTATTATTATTTTTATTATTATTAAAACCTAATGAATACTATGCGATGCGAATGTCGTGACATTATGGCAGTGTGTAATATTTAATTTTTAAAGATAGAAATGTATAAATACTTAAAATATTATATCTTACACTCATTGGTTTTGAAAAAAAAAATTATTGATTTTTCAGTATTTTCTGAACAATAACCAATAATTTTCTAAAAATCATATGCACAAAATTGTTATTTTTACGTTATTTTTTAAAACTGTAGTTTAAAACTCCAAATTTAAAAATTTTGTTTCTAAAAAAAAAAAAAAAAATACACGTTATTGCTGTTGCGCAACGCTGTAGTAGTAATTTTCAAAATAAAAAAAAGTTAAAAATTATTTATAAAACAAAAGTTATTGAATTTGTCAAATCCTACACCCTGTATATTATTGCGATACTAGAAAATCGTTTACTGTGATGAAAGACGATTGTCTTATAATCGACAAAAAAAAAAAAAAAAAACGAAAGAAGATTCAGCAAATCTCATTTATGTCGTCCGCACCGTATTATATTAATATCAGTCGTTACGTTTGCCGTTTTTTATCGTTTATTACAATCTATTTTTCGTAACACCTTGAGAATGTCATCATAAATGGTATCTTTACTCTAAGTACATCGGTTACAACATTGTATTATAACGAAACGAGTACAAAGTGACGCTCGTTATTGTTTTCTTTTTTGGGTTTTTTCCATTTTTCACTTCAAACCCTTCTCGACATGAACAACTATAACGAATCACTACGAATTATCACAAATGTTATTTTTTATAAAGCGCCCCTCTTTCCCCAGGAAACGGTTCTACAGAACACCCCCCACGCAGATCCGTATCAGCTCCGGGATTTAGAACGGACCAGTAGAATAGAGGGTGCTGTTGTTTCGAATTGATCAAAAGTGCAGGGACGCCATTTTGAAAGGATCAGGGCATGTGTTGACACCCCCCCCCTTGATTTTAAACAACTTCTCGGTGGCCTGAGAATGAAAATAAAAATCTAACAACTGTGATATATTAAAATCTATCGATTTGTTTCCCAATCTAAATAACCCAAGTTATCCATTAATATTTCATAGGTACAATTAGTTAAAAATTAGAACTGTATTTTATTTGAGATTCTGAGTAGATCGAAGAAGCTAGTGATTTTCAATGATGTATATTATTTATCCTTTTTTTTCTAGTGAAAATAATTGCAAAGGTTTTGATTCGTACATTAAAATGTCATAAATTGCTATGAAATGGTACTTTCAAGAGGTTATTTTTTGAATTTCTCAATAGATTTTCCAAAATTTTGGAAAAACATTTGATTTAAACTATCGGAAAAATAAATTAATAAATTAAATTTTTTTGAAACTTCTTTTCCTCTTTAAAAATTGATTTTTTTTTTATATATATATACAATAATAGTTTGGGTAAATAAACATCATTTTTTTTTATTATTATTATTATTATTATTATTGTTGTGGGTAAACAACCGTATAATTTTATTATAAAACTGTCCTGAATAATAAACTAAAACACCAATCAGAATAGTCTTACTGAATATGATGTATCGTTTATTTAAAAATAATATCCCCTGGTTCGAATTTTTTCCAAAATATTTATATTAAATCTAAAAGTTCCTATTAACCGGTGGGTAAGTATCATTTTTAATTTCATTTTAAATGCGAAATTTTTTTGTTTTAGGCGTTAATGGTACCCAGTATCGAATATTTGAAAACGGTCTCAATAAAATTTGACACCCCCCCTCCCCCTGAAAATTAAACGAAACCTTCGAGTACGGTCAAATACAGTTCGTCCGAAAATCGAATTAAATTTTCGTTGTCGGTTTTTCTCCCCAGACACACGACGGCCGCGGCACATTTGTAATACGTATTATAATAATAATAATAATAATAATAGCGATTATGCGTGATATGTGCATTAATAACACGTGACGTTTCGGGCGCGCCTCCGAATTATATTATTCTCGTGAGTCGTAATTTTATTTATTTATTTTGTCTATATTCGGGACGGTCGTGGTGGGGCAGGAAGAGGAAAGAAAGACATATAGTAGTTGTTATAATAATATAACAATAAATAATCAGGACGAAAGAGTAATAACGAGAAAATAAACATGCACTTTTTTACAAAATATATATATATATATTACACATATGGACACTGTTGGAACGGTAGTGGGGGTGGGGAGAGCGGTACGGCTAACCACACACACACACACACACAAGATTGTGAAGCTCGTTGGATAATTTACGACGACGCGGACCGTAGTATCTGCGTGTGTGGGTGTAGGTAATACCGCATAGGTATTATTATATATTTTATAAACATGACTATTATATACGCCGGGGAAAAACGTTTTAATAGAATTATATGATTATTATGATTATTATTAATATTATCGGTTCCCATGACGGCGGCTCTCTCGTCCTATAACCGTCCCTCGAACCCGCCTCCTCGCCGTGACCCGTGCCCCGGCTCCGAGCCCCCAAAGTCTGTCGTTTTCCCCCCGACATCCGGTCGATCGCGATGATTTACACGCTCGCTCCAGCCTCCGTGACACGGCTGAAGAACCGCGCGAGTCGAACCGCGGTATCACTATATCATCCATCAGTACTGCAGTGGTTCCCAACAGAGTTGATACCTCCCTTTGTGGCCATTTTTAATGTCAAGAGGCATTTTCACAGAAGAGAGTGCTGAGAGATAGGTAGCAAAAGAAAAGTGATTTTTAATAAATTATTGAAAATTGTATAGTAAACAAAATGTAAGCCATAAATATGCATTTACATTGAAATATGCAAAAAAAAAAAGTAAAACAAATAGAATCTATGCATTATGATTCGTTGAAATTTCGAACACTTATATTGGATTATGAGTGAAGCGAAGTGTTCTAACATTTATGCTTTTTTTTATGTATAGAAATACTAGGTAGACCAAAATTAAATTAATAAATTTAATTATTAAATGAAATTCATTTAAAAATAATTTAAAATATATATATATATATTCAACCCCCTTCTGCTAACACAATTAACCCGTCGTATTGCATTGGAAAAAAAAAAATTATAAATTTTGAATTTCGGGTATTGTCCAAGAACGCACGCTTATGGGTGTATTGGTCAGTTGGTGTTGTTTAAGGTACACGCGTCGTGGGTGGTCACCGCTAGAAACCGCGCAGAACGCGTTTTCGATTCGATTGTTTTCTCTTATATTATGATGAAGATGATGATGATGATGCACGATCAACGTCCAACAACGACCTAGGGTGAAACAAAAAACACCGTTAAAATCGTTGTTATATCACTTTCGATTCATTAGAACGCTATGTATCTAATGAATAGGGCCCAAATATTGATGAGTTTTGCACTTTTCTTTTTTTTTTTTTTTACGTATTTAAATATGCTTTCGCAAATTATAAAGGGTATCAGGAGCTTAGAGAATTCCAATTTTAGATTCTGAACGAAGTGAAGAAGCTATCGTTTTTACAATGATGTTTATTTTTTTTTCTTTCTGTGAACACTTTTCTGAATGGATCTGTAATAGTCCAGAAGTTTCGACAAGCAACTTTTTGAAACGGATTTGTCTCTAGCCAGTACTTTAATTCTTCAAATGAAAAATTTAATAAAATAATTGTGATAAATATTAATATTAACATAATTTATAATACTAAAATACAATAGTTCATAACTTATAAAAAAAAAAAGTGAACTTTCCTCTCCTTCCCCAGAATTAAATTCTGGATTCAACTCTACATCCGGGTCCTATAGTTATGACCAGGGCTTGATACTTATAGCACATAAAAACTATTAAATTTGCATCGAAAAAATGTAAATTTTGTGTTATAATATACGCTTTTAAAACTTTTAATTAAAAATGTTATACATATTTTTTCAGTCATAATTCTGTAGTTACAAAAAAAAAAAAACACCTTAAATTTACATGAAATTTTAAATATTATATTCTATTTAGTATGCGTATCTGTAATTAATACCAATGAATATGTTATCTTACAAAATTAATCGATATTGGTTCACTCACATTAATTAATATTTTATCCACTTACAACGAATCTCTAAGTCAGTCATTTTATAACGTTCTAATTTCGTCAATCACTTGGTCTAGACTTTTCTTTCTCATAATATCATCTATACAGTTATTTCCACCCTAATTAGCAATAAATAACAAATTAATTAGAAAGATAGCTAAAATATGCAAAATTATGCACTATAAACGTTTGGTATTGAATTTATTTCGGTATAAAACGGATTTTTAGTTTACTCTGTTATTGTCTCATATTATGCTGCAATCAAATATGCAAATGTTGTTAAGTCTCCAGCACCGGTTATGACCTATGGAATTGAATACAACTGTAGATGCATTATCAATATCAACACAATTATTACATAATTAATGAATTATGTAATTGATCGAAAAATAACAACCTGGCGCAAAGTCGAAACGGCATAGTAATAAAATTACAGAGTATTCGACAATTAAACGTCGATTAATAAATGAGACTCGATTAAGCCGCGGGCTCGAGAGTCTAATGAATATGGCACGTAGGTTAAAGTTTTTTTGTTTTCGCTTTTATACAAAAGAAGCCTTCAAAATTCCTTAAAGTCGATAAAACGATAATTAAGTATTATAATTGTATAATCTTAGCGTGTATTGAATTGATTACATTGTAATCTGGAACTAGCGATAAATCCTATCAGCGGAGGCCTAGAAACTAGTTGACTTAAGTAAAGAAAATTATGTTTTTCTCTTATCCGGCCCGTCCGGGGGTGGATTTAGCAATTTACCGCCCCTATGCACAACAAAATGTCATTGCACAAAAATATTGAGCAATGAGATAAGCTATTCTAATAATGCACAATCGTCTTCGTCAAAGACAATTTTCTGGGAAACGATAAATATTAATTTGTGACAAATAAACGGAAACAAAATCCAAGTACACAATTCGAATAATTTATTACCTACCCAAAAGTGTCGAAATAAAATTGTTTTCCCCTTTTCATTACACTATAATATTGATAATGTGTGAGAAAAAATAATATAAGATTACTAGTACCCGCCTCATGGAAGTACTGTGAAAATATCCATGTGTAAATGATAAACCGTTTTAGTGACTGAACCTGTTTCTCCCAATAACCAAATAAAATAAAATAATATTATTTACTATTTAGTTAAGTACTTTTAACGTTAGCTTCTTGTCTATACCTCACTTATCTTCGCTTTGCTTCATTTTACCTTACTTTACTTTGCTTTTAATAATATACAGTTATATATTCTGTACAAGTATAATGCACGTTGTTGATATAAATTTAAAAAAAAAAAAAGCACTAACCAAGTTTTTGGGCCCTAATTTCTATCAAGCTCGACCGGAAATTGGAGTCGGCGCACGCCTATGGTGTTAAGGATATTACAGTGATTTGAGCACGCATTACGTAGTACGTAGGTAACTTAACTAATCGTGCGACCAAGAAACCAAGTTTTCCTTAACACTAAAAATCTAAATAATTCAAAAACCGTTCGTTCGAATTTCGATTTAAATATATTATCGAAATTCACAGAAAAATAACCCGAATGTAGGTGGGCGTTAGAAAAATTATCACCACATGGCACTCTCAAGGTGACATAGAAAAAACGAGTCGTGGATGACTTAGTTTTTACAGTGACTCGAACGTTTCAAAAATAAAAATCCCGAATTTTGCATTTCTTAGGGACGAGCGCAGTTAAATAATCACACTCTGTACACACGTTCTACATTTTAAAATCGTCGTTTTCGTCGAATCATAAACGCAGTCATCGTCATAATAATATGCTCGTTTCGGTTTTTTTTTTTAAAACGTCGCCCATGAAAACACAGCGCGGAACAAACGAAAGTTTTCCCCCCTTGCCTCCGGTGGAAAACTAAATTTTATTGTTGTCGCTCGCGACCTTTCGCGGCGGCGGCTCGGCCTACTACTGCAGTACCCGGTCGACCGGGAAAAAAACATTTTTCCTTTCGCCATTTTTCGCGCAAGTGATTTACGGGGCCGCGAAAAAAAAACTTTCGTTTCCCCTTTTATCTCGCGCACTCTTACGAAAATTATTTTTCACAAAAACTACCTGCCCCGTGCGTCGTGCCTCTCCTCAACCGCCTTGCACTACACCGTCCGGCAAAACGTTACACGTCACGAGACGTGGACACGGTTTTTGGGAGAAATAAGCGTTCGATGCGTTCGCATGACGGACAAGCGAAAAAAATAAAAACCTGCGACTTCGTCGGACTCGGAGCAAAGAGTTTCCAAAAAAACGCTACCCGATGGCCCAGCGATCTTAGAGCGTGACACTTGTCGGCCAAAACGAACCTCTCCATTTTTAGCTATTCTACAATGTTCACTTTCGGCCAGAACACAATTTCGGTCACCGATTTAAACATTCGAAATATTTTTCACTTTTTCTCCGTTAAACTTCCAATTAAATAAAATATGTTTTTCAAGTATTATTCTTGAAAACGTGTTTGGAAATTAAGTCGGCACACTTTGTACACACTCCAGTTACGAAAATGTGTGCAAAAGAGTGGTTTTTGGGTTAAATTTTTTTAAATAAATAAGGCTGTTGCAAATATTTCCTTCGGTAACCAAAATATGCAGTTTGGTTGCCAAAACCATTTGCAGGTTTACCCCAAAAAAATTCCGTTAATTTCACAACTTCTCCACCTCCTATTCTCTGTCAGCTGTTATGTAATAGTCATTTTTCGATCAAAATTAATAACAATGTACTAAATTCTACGGACAATGTTAACAATTTATTTTGAAAATAACCTAATAAAATGCAATTACCTGTTACAAAATGGGTAAATTAAATTGTAATTGAAAATAATTTATTTTTACTTGACATTGGTTCAATTTTTTTAACATATTTAAACTCGAGCTGCCCTTATAATATAACATCGCCAGAGGGGAAGGGCGGAGGGGAAGGTTATGGATTAGGTTGGGTTTTATTCCGGGGCAAAATGACAACCAACGTATAGCATAATATAGCGTGTTACGAGTAACGCGCGAATAAATAAAGCGCGATAAAGTATGAAAAATAAAGAAATTATAATATTTCACGATAAGGTCATTTTTGTGCACGCCGCGGCCGTGATATTAATAAAAACGTATACATTGGCGTTCGGTCGCAACGTGCGGGCATTAAATAATTTTTAAATAAATACGAGGCAAAAGTGAAAAATTAATCGCGGAAACAGAGTGTGGGTGCGTGTAAACGGCTCGTAAATACGGAAATCCACTCGACGGGATTTCGGGGTAGTGAACAATATTTCCAACGGGTGTACAATAAACAACGTGAAACGCGTATGACTTTCATTATTCCGGATAAGAGTTTAAAAAAATATAAATTACCCCGCGCAACGGGTCTCGCGCGATAGTAATAATAGTAGTAATAATAATAATAATAATAATAACTTTTATACGTCGCGTCTTAACGGCCGCGCGCGAAAACATAAATTACCGGTGTTTGTACAACGGTCGAGACCGGAAACGAACGTTTAGGATTTGACGGAAAAACCTCAGGCGCGCGCGCCTATGTATTATTTATTATTATTATAAAGTTTAATATTTCTGCGGAAACGTTTTTGCTAAGAAATAGCGGTTGTTCGTAATGTCCGGCGGCGGCGCCGAGTCCCATTACTACGTCCTCGTTAGGCCGCCGATTGTCAAAAATCCACGTAGACGGGAACGGGGGATGGGAGAGAGAGGAGGAAACTTTCGAATTACGTTCTTTTCCCACGTCGCTAAATAATATACGAGTTTTACGGCCGTTTTCTAATTTTTCTCAAAACCCTTGATCGATATAACTATTCTTTAGGTTAGTAGGAGCAATCATTAATTTATATATATATATATATATATATATTTTTTTACTATGGTTATGCTACGGACAAGAAAGAGAACTTCAAATATTAAGGAAAAATAGCCAATGCATATTTAATGTTAAACAAACTACACAGTTACAGTTATCTAATTGCATTAATTGATGCATAAATTAGTTAAGTTTAATTTTTTAAAAAAAAAAAAGCCGGACATACTTCGCACGATGGGTGTACTTCGCACGAAGAGTGGTATTCTCTTGACGGGCGTATTAAATTTTAAAGAAACGATAAA
>JAIPRM010003159.1:0-27047 GCA_025469315.1 Stegophylla sp. TES_Ste_2020 | reverse complement strand
GTTTTTGTTTTTTTTTTTTTTTTTTTTTCCTTTTTTTTTTTTTTTTTTTTTTTTTTTTTTTTTGAGTGTGAGGTCGGTGAGGTGGCGAACGGGCGTCGCGCGAGTATGGGTGGCTGAGGCGGCGGCGTATCTGCCCGTTGTGTTTATATATGTATATACAGAGTGAGGTAGGAAAGTACCTTCTTAATGTCGCGAGTTTAATGTGAAAAGGAACGCGATGCGGGTGGATTTTTAATTAAGACTCGTAATACGTTTTATGCATTATGAAGGGTTAAACTTATTAAATGAGAAACTCAGTAGTAGTTCCCCGTGTTCATTGCGGCGTGAAACCGAAAGAAGGAGAAAAAATTTGTAGAAAGAAACGAGAGAGAGTAGCGTACAGTGTGTGTGTGTGTGTGTGTGTGTGTGTGTGTATACGAGTATACGCATATGGTACGTTTGTAGTAGAATAGAGTGACCATACGTCCTGTTTTATACAGGATTGTCCTTTATTTCGGCTCTGTGTCCTGTTGTCCTGACTAAATTCTCTCAGGACGCTTTTTTTTATCCCGTAATTTCAAGTCTGTCCCATATTAATCCCGTTTTTTCACTTACTGTTGATTTAAAATTTTTGAAATGAAATTATTGAATAAAATAATGTAAGAATCTAGAAATGTTTTGGATACCATTTAATCAATTATTATAATCGTAAAATGAATTAACAGGTTTTTTTTAGGTTTTTCAATGATGTTTATTTTATTTTTTTCTGTGTACAACTTTTCGTATTTCCATACTTTTTGAAACCGGAGTGGCCTCTAGATGGCAGTAATGATTAGAATACTTCTATTAGCCGGCGCAATTGAATTGGCTCCCAAACTCAGGTAATCAATATTTCACTCTTAATAAGTATCTTTGAATTGGCTCCCTTTCTTTTTTTTCGGAAAAATATATTGGTTACCAAAATGTTATAAATAGGGCCCGGAAGTTCATGCATTTGCATGTTTTTACTGAGTGCAATAAAAAGTTGCTGGATGAGCTGCAAATTTAAATCACAATCAAACGATTTCAAAAATGAAATTTAATTTTGCATATTTTCGCATATTTTGAGGTTTTTTCAAATAAATATGCATATTTTAAGATGAAATTGCATTTTATAGCATTTTACTTGTGATATATTAATTTTTTTTATTAATATTTCATGAAAATGACGGGTTTTGAGCATATTTAAAAATATATATGTTTAAAAGTTTGTCTTTATAAGAACGTCGCCGATTTAAAATAAAAACATGTTTAAAATTATATTAACTACTTTAATAATTTATTATTTATTTGTAATTAAAACCTTAATCGTCATAATATGCTCGAATACTCCTCTGACAACAGATCCGAAGAACTATTTTATTTGTGAAAAAATTCAACAGGTAATTCTAAGTATTCATAATAATATGATTTAATGATTGTTGCGAATTATTTTTTACCAAAAACGAAACTAATTTAACCTTTTTTTAAAAAAAAAATAACAATAATAATAAATGCACATTTAGCGCATATTTCCATACATATTTTGATAGTTTTTAGTGCATGAACTTACGGGCCCTAGTTATAAATAATTTAAAATTAGGCGTTATTTCTTAAATTAGTTTGACGTCAGTCGCACACAAGATAACCACGTAGTAGATTCTTAATTTTAACACATAGTTTATACGGTATCACATTTGTATATTTCACTTTGATACATTGAGAGTGCTATATATCTATTTTTTTAACAGAAAATAATTATTTAGTAAGTATACAATAAAAGCTAAACAAATTAATACAAAAAAAAAATAATAATAAAACCCATACAATTTTATAGAGTGTCGTTATAAAATAAACAAATAGAAACTAATGAATTAAATAAAAATATTACATCGAACTATTTGTCGTGGCTTATACTTATGAGCTAGTGTTTTTATGTACTGAAACCTTAAATTTACACCAATGTCATATTTTCGAATTGCATCTTTTAAAAATTTTATTTTATCTCTGATTTCTTTTCGGTATGATTTTATTATATTAGAACTTCTTCTAATAATAATTGTTGTATCAGTTTGAATACTATATAATATATTTAAAAAGTTGAAGATATTTGGATGTGATGAATAAGTTAGTGTCGAAAAAGTAAACTAGTATAGTATATTATGAGAACCCCTTGTTAAATAATAATATTTAACATTTTCTAAAAGTCAATTCAAATATACATTTTTTGGGAGCCAATTCAAAGGTTGAATTCATAATTACCCAAAATTGGGAGCCAATTAAATGGTCGCCCTATTAGCATTCACCAAGCATTCCCGAGTGTCGAATTATTGTCGTGGAAATAAAAAAAAATATTATTCAGTATTTTTATTTTTCAATTATTACCATCACAATAAAAAAAGCAATACACGTACACAATTTTACAACACCTCCTCGGTCACGACATTTGATCTTTGGAAGGATTCTTTTTACATTTTACTAAACTGCATACTTTAACATTTATTAAATCACTACATATAAATCCACATATTAAGTGTGTTTAATTATTTTCACTTACCGACGACCAGACACAATAACAACGGAACGTTTTTTATTGTATCGTTTCAAAGTGTATCTACGTTAAACATTCGATGTGCATTTTCATAACGTTTATACGTGAAAATAAAACGATTAATATAAGTTTATTTTAATTGGATATACGTATACGCAAATGAAGCATTCAAATGGAATTGTATCAAAATATTGTATCCCTTGCTGCTCAATTAGATCACTAATAAGAAACTGTTATCATACTTTAAAGTTTTTAAATTAATTTTATCGTTATTATAATATATTATTGATAATATGAAAATTTAAAGTGGTACCAACCGAATAAGAAAAATAATTTTATTTTCCTCAAAATGGTCACTCTTAGCGTATTCCATTTGATTGCTTCAATTCACTACATCTAGATATTCGTTACTCTACGAATTGAATATATATATATATATTTTAAATTTAATAAAAGCAACAGTGTATTATCGCAATCGCACGTTTGAAAAGCATATCAAATTTCTTGCAGTGTTGGTAATGAAACAATAATATTATGTTTCGCCTTCATTTAATAATACACTTTTCGTGTGATCGGCGACGACAAAAAAACCCGAGAGTCCTAATTTCCCGTTGTTTACAAATCGTAACTGTTTCTCCATTTTTTTTACGAGAAAAAAAAACGAACGCTTTTAATATCTGATCATCGAATTTGCACGAAATAAACGAAGTGCCCACTTGAAAAATCTGCGCACACTCGTAACGCGAATACTTATATAATAATAATATGACCACGAGTATTTGAATAAATATTGAATAATGCTTGTGACGAGATTACGACGTCAAATTCAGTGGCACAACCAAGGGGGGGGAGGTGTTTAGGGTGTCTGGACACCCCCCCTTAAACCATATTTATACAAAATTTTATCAAAGAGCATTGAAAAAAAAATCCTTTTAATTGTACAATAATTATAACCTCTATTAATTTAGAAATAAACTTGAAACGTGCTTTAAAAATTCATATTGTTAAATATGCGACGCTTAGATTTTATTTTTTCTACAATTAATAATGTTATAAAAGTGTTAACTCGTGGAAAAGGCACTTAGATTTTGCTACATGAAATTTCTAATTAATGAATTATTGTAAAATGTCCATTATTAACATTGATTATAATTTTGTATTTAAATAATTATAATAGAAATTATTAAAAAAATCCTAGTTGCGTTTATGGACAAATTAATAATATGACCTTACTACGAATCCGATGACTTTTTCATTTCGTATTCGTATTATTATTATCAGAATTGGGATTTTATAGCACTTAAAATTGCATGAATATACGCTAAAATATGCAAAAAAAAAAAAGGAAATTTATTAGTTAATAATTTTTTTAATAACTAACAAATTATTAGTGGTAGTTACTGAAGTTTTGAAATCATTTAGTCATTCTGATCAGAATCCTGAAGGTCTGTAAAAAAAAATTACCCAATTTATTATCTTCAAATATTTAAAATAAAAGTAAGTGATTTGAAAAATGTTCACTATGAGTGTTACATTGAATTATCAAATGTTTGGTCAGATTTTCGAATTTGAACTTACGGCGGCGGTTGTCTGCCAACAAAGTTTTTTACGTCCACTGATACAATTGGTGCATATTTGAAATATACAATATTGCTACATTTAAGTTCATCAAGTAATTCAATTTTCTTCACCCTCCAAGGGATTTGAAGCACATTTTAATTTGGACAAACCACTATTTTTTTTTAAAAATGGTATGTTGCGTCAGCGTTAACGGTCTATTTACTTAATATATTTACAATTTACTTGATAACTCAATTGACAAAAATCTAAAAACGTGTTTATTAAAAATATAAATTCATAAAATATGATCGATTTTGATTTAAAACCAGGTAAAAATCCAAAAGAAAAAACAGTAAAAACTAAAATATGCAAAAAAAGCAAAATAAAATTTTTAATTTGACTTCTCTGTATCATAAAACACATTTTTAGCTAACTCTGCTATTTTTTAAGCATCTCATAAATCTCTACAAATGCTATAAAGTCCCAACCCTGATTATTATTATTATTATTATAATAGTACTGTCGGCGAAATCAACCCGTGGCGGCCATAAGTATACCTAAATGAAGCACTGTAATGGAATACGGGAATATGCTTAGGTAACCTGTTGAAAAGAATCAAATTACCGTATCGAAATATTGTATCCCTTATTCAATGGGATCACCGATAAGGAACTGTTATCATACTTCAAAATTAATTTTGTTGTTTTTATATATCTTATCTAATATAATATGAAAATTTAAAGTGATACCAACCAAATGAGAATAATAATTTTATTTTTCTTAAAATGGTCACTCTTAGCGTATTCCATTCGATTGCTTCAATTCACTATAATTCGTAACAGTATACAGTATAGTTTACTCTATGGGCGAAATAAAATAGTATTTTTTTTTTTTTTTCGTCATCTCTTTTCTTCTCCGCGTTAACTCGGTATTACGATAAAAGCCAACAATAATTGCATTTTCCGAAGGGAGCGGGCGATATCGACGAAAGTTTTTAACACATTCAATCCTCTTTGGGCGCATGCGCACGCGCACACACACACACACTTCTACCTCTCGTTGAATATTGTTATTTGTTGTGTAAGCGGCATATTATTAGTGCGTGCATAATGGAAAATCACGTTTACCCGTCGTCCTATAAAAAATATAATAATAATATAATAGTAGGCAGTGCGGCGGATTGAGTGCCCGGCGGCGGCGGCGGTGGCGCAAAGTAGGCAACGACGACGACAACGGAGGCAGACAAGAAGATTGATGGCATTGGACCTATCATTACCGTAATGCGTTCTTCTTCTCAGATCGATTGGACGTGAACATTTTTTTTTTTTTTTTTTTTTTTTTTATTTACCATTATTACCACGTGGCCGGACGCACAGACTAGTATAGTGTTGGTACCGCCAGAATAATTTCTTCTAAACGTCGAGAAAACCAAAAGTCATCCGGTGTTTATTACTGCCCCCACGTTTTTTGCTTTGCTATTTCGTTTCCCGTATTTATTTATGTCTCTGCGCGTATGATTCAAGTCGATTCCCGAAATTCCCTAAATTCCTTCCAAGACAGTGAAAATAACGAGTCGAGGGGAAATAGATTAATTTTTTTACTGCCCGACCGAACTCGGGAACGGACATGCGCAGTCACGAGTCTCGGTGTAACGCGACAGACGGGAAAATTAGAAACTTGTTGAGGCGTTGAAGAGTCGATGACGAGTATAGATGAGCTTCGAGCGTCGAAATTCAATTTTACTGCAACTCAACGAAATAATAGCGCGCACACATTGAAAAACACGAAGACGGCCGTTCACCCAACATTTATTTATTTATTCAATATACTGTCGTAGTCCTATTACAATATTGAGAATATATGTACAACAATAACAAAAAAAATTGTTTTGTATACAAAAGAACAATACATTATTATACATAGGTAGATTAATAATATTTAAATGGATATAATGAGAAAAAACATAAAGTATACAATAAAAATTAAATTTGAGTTATATAAAATCAAAAGGATAAGTGATACCAGCTGTCATCAGGAGGTTTGCAGGGGAATTTAAGGTATAATTTTTTTATTTGAAAATAGTGAGTAAAATGATTTCGGATTTCTGGTGTTAAGGTTATTTGTTTTTAATATAATCAATAATAATAATAATTCGGGGCAGTCAATAAGGCTTAATAATAATTTATGAAGAAATCTAGAAAGCAAAAAGCATAAGATGTTCATTGAGTGGTAAAAGATTTAGATAATGCAATATATTATCATAAGAACCATGGGGGGGGCTGTATATATTAAACTTAAAGGAAATAAAACGCAGAAAATTATTTTGAATAGATTCTAAAGTTGATTTTTGATTTGAGGTATTATTTAACCAAATAAGATGGGAACGAACAAGGGAGGAATATAGAATTTTCAAGGGAATTGGATCCATGAAAGAACTACAGGTACGTTTAATAAAACCCAAATTACGCATAGCTTTATTCTTTATATTTTCTGTGTGAGGGGGAAAAATTTAATTTAGTGTCAAAAATAACACCTAAATCCTTAAATTGAGAAACAAGTTCAATATTCGAATCAGAAATTGAATAATGAAAGTTTATTGGGTGTTTTATTAGATAAAATTGCATAAATTTACATTTACTAACGTTCAAAAATAATAATTGATT
Source organism: Stegophylla sp. TES_Ste_2020 (assembly GCA_025469315.1). NCBI lineage: Eukaryota > Metazoa > Arthropoda > Insecta > Hemiptera > Aphididae > Stegophylla > Stegophylla sp. TES_Ste_2020. The sequence goes on along the minus strand of JAIPRM010003159.1, from coordinate 20,276 downwards.
ATTATTACACTATGAAAGTAAATTATTTATGTCTGATTGTAAACAAATTACATCTTGTTCATTATTCATTATTTTTATTAATTTGGTATCATCAGCATATAATATAATAATGTTTATTTTTTTTTTTTCTGTAAATACTTGTCCAAAAGTCTCGATCAGCAACTTTTTAGTAATAAAATTTGTGCGAGTGTAGGATACTAATTAAAAAAGATTATATAAAATCAATTCAGACATTGTACTGTGTTTGTGAAACAGCGAATAATGGAATAAATAATTTAAGTAAGCATTTTGAAAAATTAATTAATTAACTAATTTTTTTTATTTTTCTATTCTACTATAATAAACGTTTTTTTATTTTAATCGTATCAGACAGTTCTTGAATGACAATCGTGCGATTTTGTACCATTTATAACTCTGAATAATGTCTTTTTTAAAGTCGCTTTTGTAATGAATCAGTTTTTATTCATTTGAATATTATCATTAGTTATTTCAAACACTTATTCAGCAGATTTCTTTTCACGTGATTTATTTGACCTTATATTCGGGAGACTATAAAACAAATTTCATTAAAAACGTTATAAAATCGATATGAATAAAACAAAACACACTACTAAAATCCTTTTAAAGTCGAATAAACCATAAAAAGTGTAATAGAAAACAAACGGGATTCGTTCCCACGCGAAAATAATCAAAATAAGTGAGTCCTTTGTTCCTTAAAATAGTGTTATTGGTTCAATCAATATAAACAGCATTATACATAATATAACTAAAATAAATATAATCAAATCGATCGATTTACAATTTTGATAATATGCAATAAAAAGCTATAATATTATTACATTTTTACCAAATAAGATTATTATTATGTTTCAAAATATATAAGATTTAAAATTTAAAATTCAAAATTTTAATTTTAGCTTTTCCTGTAACTATTGTATTTTCCCCTGTTCTTCGCACGTCTGGTGGGATTCTCTTGACGGGTGTACTGAATTTTAAAGAAACGATAAATCATTTCTTCAATTCTGAACGATTCTGAACGAAGAAAGTTAATAATATAAAAAATTCAAGAAAAATGTCCAAAATTTTTACTTTCCATTTCCAAATTTTTTTTGCGTCAAAATCTTTCTTATATGATTCTCTAGCTATGTTTAAATTTTTATATAGTTCGGATCAAAAAATGATGGTTTCCGAGTCGTTTTTGTCAAATTTTGGGTAGTTTTTTCCAAAAAAAAAATATTGAGGAATTGAGAAATTCAAAAAATGATCTCTTTAAAGTACAATCTAGAGGCAAATCTGGTTTTAAAAAGTTGCTGATCGAAACTTTTGAACAAGTATTTCCATACGAAAATTTGTACACAGAAAAAGAAATAAACATCATTGTAAAAACACTAGCTTCTTCACTTCGTTCAGAATCTAAAAGTCATCTCAGCTCATTAATATTGTCAGTTTCAAGTCACATATTTTATTGTTCGATAAAAACAGCTTCTCCCGGCCACCCAATTCGAGTTTTATCTGTTTTTATTTGGAACAAGGGGTGGAATCCGCATAAAATGCATACAACGGCAAGATGGGACAATATAAAACCTAGATATACACTGCACGCACGCACGCATACTTATATATATATATATAGAAATTGACGTCGTAAAATGTAAGACTCTTCCCCGTGCGCCGAATCCGAATTTCACTGGGGACGAAATGCGCGTGGCAAAAGAATATGATTACATTTACAAAAAAAATAATAAAATCTAACGATTACCAATGACGTCCGTTAGGAGGGTGGCAAAAAGCAATTTTAACAAACTCAATATTGGAAATGAACATATTTTGGTGTATTGCGTAAATGGATAATATGTGTATAGGGTGTTGTTTGTAAAGTCGAAGTAAAAGGACGAAATTATTCTCCGGATGGGTATGCATTATTTAAATCCGACTAAATTAATATCGTGTCGTGTGTTTTGGTAATATATTGTGTATAAAACGCAAACAATTCCATTGGTAAAAAATTATTTATGTAAAACATTTGCTGAACGAGTACTAACTGTTTTTTGAAGAGACGGCATATTGTGCTCGGATTAAAATAAAATATGCATATTATAAAGTTCACCGACGCAAAATGTGTTTCTTCTTCTTTATTTGTTACAAGTATTTCGGCCGTTCGAATACGATTTTCATAAACTATTGTAATATTACCTATGTATATATAGGTCAGGTTATTTACTATATTTTATAAACTATATTTGGTCCAATCTAAAATAAGTACGTTTGTAACTTACTTAAATTTATCTTTTTAGTTATTTTAGTTTTTAAGTTATCTTTTTAGTTTTACTGCAAGAAAAATTTCGATTATTTTCTTATATCATAAGAGCGTTAGTACGGTGTTAGTTAGAGTCGTAATACTATTCAATAGAAACGTTTTCTAATAAATTCTACAGTTTTAGTTTTATACTTGCTGCTAAAAAAGCAAATTATTTAATTTCCCTATTCATAGTGTAACGTGACTTTTGTATAGTTAATTTGAAATATTCGTCATTATAATACATATAGTAATATTCTTAAATTAGTTTAAGAAAGTACATGTCTCAGTACGATTTGATAAATGCAATAACTTTTGTTCTGTTAGTAATTTTTAATTTTTTGAAAATTATTACTACAGTATTATACTACAGTAATAACGTATGTGTATTATATACATTAATGTATGTGTATATATTATATTATATATTAATTATATATATATTAATTATTTTATAGGTTCCAAATTTTCAAATTTTAAATTTTACACTACAGTTTAAGAAAAAATTCAAAATAACCATTTTGTGAATCTGATTTTTAAAAAAAACATTAGTGCTTAAAGCTCTAATAAAAGCTAATTCATTAATTTTCTAAAAAATGTTTAAGTTTGCAAATAATTTACTAATTTTGTCATATACGTTATAATTCATAATGACTGTAATATTATGACATCAACTGGTGATATTATGACTTACCTATTTAACAATATAATTAAATTATTTGCAAACTTAAAAAAAATCTTAGAAGATGACCTTTATTATTTGTTAACCTTTATTAGAGAATTAGGCATTAATATTTTTCTAAAAATCAGGTTTACAAAATGGATATTTTTAAATTTTAGTATAAAATTTCAAATTTGAAAATTTTAGTCCTAAAAACAAAATTATACATTATTGCTTTAGGGCAATGCTGTATTAATAATACAAAAAAAAAAAACGTTATTACTGGGACACCGTAAATTTGAAAAAAATGTTTATATCCATGGTAAAATGTGTGTATTTATTAGCAGACGATTCATTAAACTACTTATTATAATTTGCAAGCCGTCCATGAAGTATGAAGCCAATTAGAAAATAATACTGAATAAAATGTGACACAAATTTCAAACTATTAGATGAAGAAAGTTTTTCAAATTAGCAGTTTCAAAACTTAATCTGCCCAGGAAAAAAAATGGGTTCATTTTACATACCTACCTTTAAACTCATTATATTCTTTTTTTTTTTTGTTGCGTCTGCTTTACATTTTAATTAATAAAGTTTTAAACTATGATCAATATTTTATATTTTTATTTTATTTTTTGTTGTTTTTATTTAAAAATATTATTATCACAAAAGACATTTCACATTATTATTTATTCAGAATATGTCAAGGCATTAAAGTAATTATATTTCACGCACAAACATTGTGAATGTCATTAGGGTTATACATTTTAATTTGTTTACTTGTTGTTTTAATGAGTCGATTCACAATTACAAAATACAGAACATCGGTGAAAACTTATTTTATACGTATTATATATAAACCTATATAATTGAAGAAACACATTGATGAAAATTTACATTTGAATATTATTTTACTAATCTGTTTTAAACGAATATACATTGTACAAAATTTATAAATAATAAACTTATAAATGTACATTCAATACTATCAATAATCAACACTGCATATGAACACTTATTTGATGTTATCACTGTTATCAGTTATTGAAATATACATAATAAAGTCTATCTTATTATATTGAATTATTGTCGTAAGTGACATTTCAAGACAATTTTTTATAAATAACCATAAAGCCAAAAAAGAAAAAAAAAATCTATTAACCTTCTTTTTATAATTACGAATTGAAAACACTGTAGGTTTACACGACATCTCATATTTTTGAATTGATTCAAAATGTAATATTTATACAACAATTTTGAATTTTATTTTGATTTGGGTAAAATTATTTCACGTGCATTACGATTATAATAGGTGTATATATACTTTATGCTCACCCTATTGTGATATATGGACAAAAATTAATAATAATCATGTATATAATGTTAAGTCACGCGTTATAAATATGTTATCAATCACTTCGTTAATAGGATGTGACAAAAAAAAAAAAATAATAATAATAATAAAATTCTAGAGGTCAATATATTGATAAAATATATGAATATGAAATATTGTATTTTAAATGATTTTAAAAGAAAAAATACGCGTGCTTTTTATTAACAAGGGTAAACGAAAACTTAAGTACGTAAATAAAAACAAAAATAATAAAAATCTAGATTTTTAATCTTTATTAATTATAATAAAATCATTTATCTGTATAACAATTAAAAAACAATTATTAAACTGTGTATACTGTACACAAAAATATGTATAAAATAAATCTTCCAAAAAATATTTTTGCTTTTTATTAATTGTCTCCCATCAAATCGTAAACCACTCTCCTATATGCCTCTACCTGTTCTGTAATGCTGACACCTGTATGATTAAGTTTTTTTTTTATTCAAGTGTGCTTGAACTAACAATAAAAAAAAACTGTTGCTTCAATGGTTATCACGCAAAGATATATATATATTTTTTTTTTGTTTTATGAATGAGTTGAATACTGACAACTTCTTAAAAAAAAAAAGTACGGAATTCATAAGAATAATGCATGAGGAAATCGTGGTTTCTCGGAAAATCATTTTAGAACTCACGGGGATTGCTATATTATGTACAAAACTTTACTATATATTTTCTGAACCAATAAATAACGTCTTGTGTTAATACAATTATTGATTTGCGACTGTTCCAATGGATGGAAATTTAAAAATGTGCGAATTCAATTGAACGATAAAATTGAAAGTGCTTATACTATAGAGTAACGACCATACGTCCTGTTTTATACAGGATTGTCCTTTATTTCGGCTCTGTGTCCTGTTGTCCTGACAAACTTATCTCAGGACGCTTTTTTTATCCCGTAATTTCAAGTCTGCTCCATATTAATCCCGTTTTTTGACTTGCTGTTGATTTAAAATTTATGACATTTTTGAATAAAATAATTTAAGAATCTAGAAATCTTTTGGTTGCCATTTAATCAATTATGATCGTAAAATGAATTAACACGTTTTTTTAGAAAGTAAACTATACAATATGCATGAATAAAGGATTTGAAGAAATTTTAAAAAGAATCAATTTAGTTCATTATGTTATTTTTTTCAAATTAATGTTTTTATGTATTTAAATTTAATCTATAATAGGTAGTTTAAAAATTACACTTTTGTCACGATTCAAAAACATAAATATATATGTAATGAATACTCATTTATTTAAAAATATTATGAAAAATATTTTTGTCCTGTATTTTATTTTTTTTTAAATATGGTCACCCTAGTTTAATGTTTATTTCATCACAATATGATATAACGTTGAAACAAATGCAGATAGTCATGTGAGAAAATCTAATTTTACCCCGTAGCAACATCAAAATAATATGGATTACTAAGACTTATGTGCGTTATAAAAAAAAAAAAAAAAAAAAGGTTCAATTTTTGAAATAAAATCGATCGGTTTCGTCCTCCTTCACTTGACATCGAGTTTCTTCTCGCGTACAAATTGTGTGATAAATTACATTTGCTGCTCTGGAAATAATCTGTTCGAAGACGGTGTCTCCCACACACCTTATGTTGCACGTAGCATTCAACACATAATAATATTAATGTTTTCGTATTGTGCGCCACGATAGGAAAATAAAATTATTGGCAATTGAAGACATTGTCAGTGCAATATCAAGACAGCTTCATTTTCGAAAAAATTTCTGGGGACACTTAACGTTTTAAAATCCACAGCGACCGAATTATTTTTTTAAATATATGAAATTGTATAGTTCACGTTGATACGAGTGTAGTTAAATTAATATAAGTAAAGTTGTACTTTATTGTGATTTAAAGTTTAAAAATAAGGAGCTGTCTGGTTTTTATCACCCTGAAACGATGATAATTTTTTTTTTTTTCATCACTATTTAAACGTATTAGTTACCTGTATTACATACCAAAATGATAGTAAAAAATTGTATAGTTTAGATGTTAGTGAGTTAAAAAAAAAAAAATTGTTTTTTACAAAAAGCATAAAAAATTTTAAATTTAAAAAGTGCAGCTGTCTTGTTATTGCACTGACACCTTCAATTTGTTTTCATCGTCTTCCCCTTCTTCTCCTTAATATATATATATATATATGTAATAAATATACCGAACACATTTTTTTGGATATTTCAACACTCTGCAGTGTGTTTAATAAATCTGGCTGTTTTCAAAAAGCAATCTACATATTTTTAAACTAATTCTTGCGCGAGCAGGCGAATATCTCATTTGGAAAATGAAACGCAGTGTTGTCGTTTATTTTAGATTAGCGTACATCAATCAGTAGTAAAGGATAAATGCTGCTGATCTCCCGGAGGAGAAATAGCAAGTTTCGTATCGCCGCCGTCGTTATCGAGCGTGAATAATATATTACGTGTACGCGATACATAATATTATTATTATTATTATTATTATATCGAAACTTCCGATATTTCAAACGAGATAATAATATACAGAAGAGAGAAAAAAGTGTGTACTTCGCTCGTCGGGTGGGATTCTCTTGACGGGTGTGTATTGAATTTTAAAGAAACGATAAATCATTTCTTCAACAAAACTATTCTGAACGAAGGAAGTTGAGAAAAAAAAAAAATATGCAAAAAATTCAATTCAATTGTTTGTCTTTTGTACTGTACTCAAACTTATATACCCCCCAAAAAACAAACTTATGCTTAAAGATGGGGAGTTGCGAAAAATTTGTCCTACTGCATATTGTTACGAATATATATTAGTGTCAGGCGCGGATTTAGAGGGGGGCTATGGGTGCCCGAGCACCCCCTGTCACATCAACCTCACTGCACAAAATCATATAAAATTATTAATTGACTGAAAAATATGATATTTTTTTTTAACGCAATCGCTTGCCACACTTGCGTGAAATTGAAATACAATAAAATGTAGATAAATAAATGTATTATAAAAAAGCTGGACATATTTCTCACCATGGGCTTTATGTTCGATTCTTGGGTGGAATTTGTAGGCATGTTAAATTTTAAAGAAACGATAGATAATTTTGTCAACGTTTGAGTAGTTTTTCCAGAAATTTTGAACAAACTATTGAAAATTTTGAAATATTCTAATTCATAAATTTGCTGGTCGCGAAACTTATGGACAAGAATTTCTATATGAAAAAAATAAATAAATAAACATCACTGTTAAAACACTAGCTTCTTCACCCCACTCGGAATGTAAAACGTAAAATAATAAACTGAGTAGATTAAATTAGTAAATTAAACAAATGAAGTGGATAATGTATTAAATGTTTTTTCGTAGTAGATATTTATATTAAGGTATAATTAGTGATTAGCTGCTATTAATATTTAAGTAGTTCTATTGATCGAGCACCCCCTATTTATAATTTCTGGATCCTCCGTGCCTGGTTAGTGTAATTTTATTTTGTTTTTGCTAAATAAATGAATTATTATTATTATTATTATTATTATATTATGTTCGCGGTGTTGTCTTGGTTTGCAAAAAACGTAATCTTGAATCTGTCAACGAACCCTCCCCACCCCCCGCGTGACAGACGTGGCGAGAGAGAGAGAAACCCCGAGACGACGATTTTTTACAAGACGAATAAAACACGCAATATTATTATTATCGATCATTTCCCCCAGGTCAAATTATAATAATAATCATCCCGTGTTCCGAGCAAATCGTGGTGGTGCGACGTGATACTGCTATTGTGCGCGCGCATTATTGCCACGAGACGTCTTTAATAATAATAACAATAATAATATAATGATAATAACGTGCTTTCGTGGCATGTCGTCGTCCGCCTCCGACCGACCTCGCGCCCGGCCCGGGGAGAAAATAAGATGAATAATAATATTCGATAGAAGCCACGCGCAACTACGGCGAACGCGGCGCGCTGTGTGCGAGCCAGTCTCACCGCTGGCTGCACCGGTCGGAGAATATATTATTATCGCATAGCAATATTGATTTCCGCGGCGGCGCGTCAGCCACGAGACGGTGAGAGGATATCTCATTATTATTATTAATATAATATCACCATGGGCGCCCATTGAGGGGGGGTCAGGGGAGGGACATGTCCCTCCTCTGGAAAAGTTCAAAAACCATGTTAAATGAGTTTTCTGTGATAACGTTGGATAATACGGATAATTTAAATAAGATGAAAATATTACCTGATTCGATTTATCAAAATTGTCCCCATTTTGTAGACTTAAAAAATCATATTTGTTCAATTGTTTCCTATCTAAATCAAAGAGCATATTATGAATAAAGCGTATTTTGCATTAGTAAAACTATTCAAGTTCAAATTCCTAAATAGAAATTCATAGATTAACCTATACTCGAGTTATCTACGCCCAGTTCTAACACATAGGTGAAGAACGTGGTCAGTAACAAAAGGAGATTTTTTTTTTTTTAACGAATTATTAATTTTTGAAGGGAAAATACTCCGTCGAATGTATGTCGGTACATGATTCTTTTAATGGACCAATGCAATTAATAAAAAATTTGATCTGTACTTATAAAACTTGGGGGGAGGGAAAACGTTAATTGATGACGGATTGATGACTGAAACTAGTGGTAAATATAAAAACATTAAAATTTATGAAAATTTGTACCTCCCCTGAAATTTACTCAATGGGAGCCCTTGAATATCACCAATTCACGTGTTTGGGGGGTCTATTTTTCCGTTTGTCATCCCTTCCTACTCTCCGTCGTCCCGGCCTCCACTGTGCTATGTGGTTTAATCCGTTGTTAATTTCCAGGCAAGTGGCGACAAAAAAAAAAAAAAAAAAAATTATTACACTAATAACAATTACACGTATCTACAATTTGGATACTTTTCAGAAGCGAAAAGCTGTATTTTGCAAAATACTTTTTATACTTAACGTCCACAATAATTATTAATTACCTGAGTTTTTGTTGACGGACCAAAACACAATGTTAAATATTGTGCAGTTACATATGGTGTATCACAGTTCCAAGGTAGATCACTTAAACTCGATGTTGGAGGGAAATTATCAACATTTTTAAATAACAGTTGATTATATGTATATATGTGCGCAAGGAGATTACAAATTTTTTCATGTACAATACTCATATTTTACATACGGGTCCGGAGAGAGAGAGAGAGAGAGAGAATAAAAATATAAATACGAAAGAAAAAAAGTGAAAAAGCAAACGGTTGCACTTAATGCGCGAAACGAACGCGTTGCGATGACAATAATTGTCTACGGCTTAGACCTTCAGCCGCTCGTTTTTATACGCGTCCTACTTGAATTAAATACGCGTGACAATGTCTGTCACCACTGCCCCTACTACCACTGTCCACTACTGCAGTCATTGGAAGGGTGAAAACAAAAAAACACAGGACTAGGTTATTTATTTATTTTATTTTTTTTTTAATCTCCGATTCTGGGCATTGATTGGCGTCCTCTCACTTACTCAGTCCACACAATATAGTAAAGAATATGATATAGAGGTGCCATACCGTTACGTATAGCGAATTGAAGCAATCAAATGGAATACACTAAGAGTGACCATTTTGAGAAAAATAAAATTGTTTTTCTTATTTGGTTGGTGCCACTTTAAATTTTCATATTAAAACAATAACATTTTAATTTTAAAGTATGATAACAGTTCCTTATCAATGATCCGATTGAGCAAGGGATACAATATTTCGATACGGTAATTTGATTCTTTTCAATAGATCACACCCTAAGCGTATTCTATTTCAATGCTTCATTTAGAGGTATACGTATGGCCACGTGTTGGTTTCGCCCGACACCTGTGTCCTGTTTACAGATACGTATAATCGTATGATTTTGCTGTCCTCGCCGCCTAACTGAGTTTTATTAAATTTACAATTATTATTCAACGTGTTAATACACTGTCGGTGACGCAATTAATCAGAGTACGACGGATATGCCGTGTAGTTTTGAGGTGGCCCGTTTAATAAAAAAAAATACTTTTTTTTCTAACACAACGGCACGGCATGGCATTTTTTTTTATCCGTCGAAATGATTTTTTTTTCGATTTCCCCATTGGCTTTCAGCAAATTTCGTTCCATATACTACTAGACATAGTACATAGTAATATATTATATTAGGGTAAATAATATTTAAGAAAATAAAATACAGGACAAAAATATTTTTCATAATATTTTAAAATAAATAAGTATTTATTAGATAATATATATTTACGTTTTTGAATCGCGTCAAAAAGATCATTTTTAAACTACCCATTATAGATTAAATTTAAACACATAAAAACATTATTTTGGAAAACATAAAATAACATAGGTAATGAGATTAAATCGATACTTTTTAAAATTTCTTTAAATCCTTTATTCATGCATATTTGTATACTTTACTTATTAATTCATTTTACGATTATAATAGATCTAATGGTATTCAAAAGATTTCTAGATTCTTACATTATTTTATTCAATAATTTCATTTCAAAAATTTCAAAAGTTTTTATATCGACAGCAAGTCAAAAAACGGGATTAATATGGGACAGAGTTGAAATCACGGGACAAAAAGCGTCCCGAAAGAAGTTTGTCAGGACAACAGGACACAGAGCCGAAATACAGGACAATCTTGTATAAAACAGGACGTATGGTCACCCTATATTATAATATCATATTCTATCCCTCTTAAATCACCAACTCATACGCGGTCCATGGGTACTGTTTTTTACATTAACTACCTACACCTTTTTCCCCAACATTTTTTACTTGAACATCAAATTAATATATTATGGAGAGAGTTAGCATTCAACGTTGGAACAGCTCTACCTATTTATACACACACACAAACGCATACACATATATATGAACGTTGGGAAATCATTTCTTCTACAAACATTTAAATTTTCAGACCCCAGGTGTATTCAGAGAACCTCGTCGCCGTTACGCGCAACTATAATTTTAATAAAAAAGCTGTTCTCTCGTAAGTTTTCAAACACGCGTTTATTATTTATTTGCAAAGTAAAATTACACATTTGGTTTAGGCTCTGGAGCGCCGACCCCAAGTTATAAAAATAATGGTTAATATATTATATATATATATATATACATTATAAGGTCATATGAAAAATCCCAGCCTTTTTGCGATAATACTACTAGCCACTAGCGTCTTTGCAGAGAAATAGGCCATTCCAAAAAAACAAAATCATTTTTTCCACAAATGGCTTACTACACTTTTCAGGGCTTTTTGCAAGCAGACCAAAAACAGTTAGACAAGTTGGGAAAATACTTATTTTTTCGAACGGCCAAGTAATATTCAGTTTTTTGCTAATGCTAATTACACTTTTATGAAAATAATAAAATCGACATCAAAATAATTATATAATATAGACTATTTAAGTCTTATATTTATTTTATTTATTTAATTAAATTGTGCACTATTGGATATATTATGAACAATAACTGTACTGACAATAAACGGCTGTACGAAAAAATAATTATTGATTTTCAAACTGCCTAACTGCTCTAGGTCTGTTTGAGAAAGGTGGTTTTTGGCCGTTGGGAAAAAAAAAATTATTTATTCTAAAAAAACGGATTTTCCTAATAGCCGCCTAAAACATACTGTACTTTATCGAATTATTTCATGTGCAATTTCGTGGTTTCATATTTAATGATCAGTGATTATTATTTAAACAAAGTTCACTAAATATGGGATTATAAAACCATTTTTCCATCATTAAATTATATAACTCCCAAACTTCAGACCCAAAGTTAACTTATTCACAATCATAATTCTTCGTTTGAGTTTGCGAATAATGCAATTAGAGGGATGATTTGAATATAATAACACAATTATACATATGGACACACACATACACAATATAATATATAATAATATATGCATTAAAAAGTTTATTCAACCTATAAGGGTAGTATTAGAATTACTTTCGTATAAATACCCGTTGGGCTTATCATATTTGTTACAGAACGTATACAAAATATGACTGAGTTTATTTATAGATTATTATACATTAATACGGTATCGTTTATAATTTTCTAATGCATTATTATTATTATTATTATTATTGTTTTAATGGAAATTATTATTAAAATCGTTGACTGTACAATATCTTTTTAAGTTGATAGCAATAATCAAAAAAAAAAATAAATAAAAAAAATGAGGGTCGTAGAATTAAAATTGGTTTACATAGCTTTCAGATATGTTAGGTTGCAAATAAGGCTAAAAGGACCTATTTTAGGTATTTTGGGGGCTCGTTCTCGGACCTACCTTAGGGCCCAAAAAAATCTAAAGGCATTCACAAGTTACTTTTTTCATCAGTGATCCGACATACTAAAAACTGGTGTAAGTCGGTGGACCCCTCCGACAAAAATAATTTGATAGTGAAAATATTGTTCATATATATATATATATATATATATATATATATATATATATATACGTATATACAACATAAAATTTGCTGTCAATTTATTGACATTAACTTAAAGTGATCAAATAATTTTTTATTATATTGAACACTAAAATATTCAACAAATGAGAAATAGAAACACAGTTCACCAAAAATAAAATCATTATCAACACTTTACCTGAAAATAAATACCTATAGAATTAAAAATAAATTAAACAAGAATAATAATTACCTTTGCAACTTCTTTTGTTTCTAAATCTCTCTTTCTCTATGTTCCTTGGCTTCAAGTTTAAACCCTATACAGAGTGAACGTAGTTTATATGGTATGTATGAAGAGTGACATATTTTTCCTGCAATTAACTATTTTCTCACCACTGTAAAAAGATAAATGACACTGGGAAAACGGACAGGATAGAAGAAAATATTCTTCCCTCCCATCGTTTGCTACTGTTCACTGACGTTTTTCCTCAACTCGGACATCATTTCACATTATCGGCGGTACCTATTCTGTATTTCTGTGTCATATGACTTATTCGGATTGAACACGATTTTCTGATCTTCTGACCAATCATTCCATTTTGGAATATGACGTGTTTGATCCTAAAAACGATTTCTGCATTTTTAATTTATTATATCTACTCTTATTATTTTTTCTTTCAAAAAACCTTCACTTAAATTTCACATTGCTTTTATTCAGATTTTATTGGATCGCATATTATATGGAAGTCATAATATTATATTTAAATCCATATTTTGAAAAAAAGAAAACCCAGTTAGTAAACTAGAAGTAGTAATCCCCGAACAAAATTGTCGAGATTTCTAGTTTATTGTTTTGTGATACTAGAAATGTATGAAGTAAATAGATAATTTTATTATAATTATTAATTATATATTATTTTTTAAACTTATTATTAATTTTTACACAACAATTTAATTGATAATGGTAAGTTGAATAATATAGTACCTATTAATTAAGATTGTATCGTTGAAATTCGGGAATAATAATATTTTACATTTTTGTGTGTTTCGATAGAATTTTAATATTTTTGCTGGCATTAATAAATATCAAATATCATAGATTTTGCATTATATACTTTTTAAATATTTTATAAATAACACCAAATTAAAGTTAGGTTAGGGCTACAAACACAAATATTTTATTATAAAATGATAATTACACATATATTACAATATGATATTCTATCCGTGCCCTGTTCGTGTATGCCCCCCAAAGAATAAAAGTAGATATGAAACTTATATCGTTTTTTTTTTTTTTGTGCGCTGTGTATATATATTTTATATTTTCAGAATTCCACGTTGTTCTCCGGTAGGATTATATAGATTCGATAAAGCTACGCTATAAATATCAGGTGTATTGGCACAAGAAGGCGCCTGGAACAGTCGTCGAACACCGCACTGCACCAATATAAATCAAATAATATGTATAAAAAAAAAAAAATATTACATTTTCAAACACACAATATCAAGCGAGAACAGGAGAACAATACGTAAAACATAAATCAATAAAAAAAACAAATCACATTTCCACTGACGAACGCGAATAATTTTAAAATTCAACTCAACTCCGACATTTGTTGTGTTTTTTATACCGAAAATAATTACCGCTATAATACTATACCATATGAAAAAAAAAAATAGATCAATAACGAATATAAAATTTCGGTGGGTTAAAAAATTCAACGATTTATAAATTATAATTGTATTACTTTTCCTGGACGATATTCGCGTATTTGTGTGTAATCATTAAGGCTCGGAAGTTGTTGCATTTGCATGTTTTTTGTGAGATTTATTAGATTTATTGCTAGGTGAGCTAGAAATTCGTTTCATGACACTACGTAATAAATATTAAAAGTTTATAGTGCATATTTTTGCATATTTGGTGATTTTGTAGTTTTAAGAGCGTATTTCTTAATTTTAAAACTTTTTAAAGCATATTTGATAATAAAATTTGAAATTCGGTAATAAAAAAACAAAATTAATTAATTTTTAGAGTTTTCATTAGATATTAAATGTATTATTGTACTTACTCTGTGTTTCAAATCCATTTTTATGAACATTAGAAACATAAACAAATGGTAAGAAAAATGTACTTAGTTTTTCGAAGTATAAAAATTTGCTAATGGTTAATAATTTACGATCTTTTAACTTTGAAAATATTTAGTGGTTCAATGCAACAATTTATAAGGTAATAACAAAGTTATACTTAAAAATACATCTAATTAGGTACTAAACTTTTTTTTTTTTTTTTTAGGTTTTCATACGTACATATGTATATAATTTAATGGAAAAATTTTAAAAGAAAATTAATTTAATTCATGAAACGTTTTTCAAGCTATTATTTTATTTTGTATATTTATTTCTGGAAATGTAAGTTGATTTTACATTTTTATCATATACTCTTTTGAGATTATCTACGAAGCTTCTTTAAATCCACCTACTTAAGAGTATTTAGTATGGACATTGATTAATAAAATACTTATAATTATGAAATTTTTGTTTGATAAAAAAAAAAAAAAGTGCATATTTTTAGAGCATAATTATACTTTTTTAAGCGCATAAGTGCATGCATATCTAGTACTTTTTAAGAGCATTAAGTTCTGAGCCCTAGTAATCATCTTGTGAATAGGACAAAAAAAACCGATCACATGTTGTCACATACGATCTCCAGAATTTTTTGTGTCAACATTTTTGATTTTTTTCTCTTGTATTGTGTCTAATAAGTGATTAATGGAACTTGCAGCCGACAAATTCAAAGAAATACTTTTAAGAATATTTATCTGATAAAATAATCTATCAGCGTCAGAGTTGACTGCTAATACATTTAAATTGTAATAGAGACGAAATGAACTGTTATTAGTTTATAGAATAGTTTCGTTTTATGTTGCTACAATCGATCCGTCCAAAAATTTGATTGAAACTTTTTACACATTCCGTAGAGACTGAAGATTTTTTTTTGTTGACAAGGAATTCAGTAATATAGCCCGAGGTAACGGGGACGTCAGAAATAAAAAATATAAAACAAATTGAAAACCACCAAGCCTAGGGATTTTCACTGGTGTCCACTGGAAACTCGTCTACAAGATAAAAATAATTTTCGGTTTGACATACAATCATTTACCTCTTTGGCTACAAACGATTTTTTTTTTTTTTTTTTTTTTTGAATTCATGGTCCAAAGGCTTTTAATAATAATTGGTCGAGTCACGTATATTATGTTATTATTATCTTTGCATCGAAATCTAGTCAGGCCTTTTGGTAGAACGTACGCGTTATGTTATAACAACATACAATACATAAAATATGTATGTATTTATTTATTTAATTATTTTCTCTGTAGT
This sequence comes from Stegophylla sp. TES_Ste_2020, assembly GCA_025469315.1. NCBI lineage: Eukaryota > Metazoa > Arthropoda > Insecta > Hemiptera > Aphididae > Stegophylla > Stegophylla sp. TES_Ste_2020. Next base: position 4,143 of record JAIPRM010003159.1, on the reverse strand, counting down.
TCCTTTTTTTTTTTGTTTTTTTTTTTTGTGTATTCCTTTTTTATGCAGCTTCTGAACGTCCTTAACACTGTAAAAAAAAAAAAGAAACCTTCGTATGGCATGGAAAATCCTGACATTTTAAAATCACTGGCCCGTAAAAATAATTAACCTATAAATGGAAAGAAAAAAAAAAACAGTAGAAACAAAGGGAGAAAACCCACAGCAGTAATTATTACACGATACTATAACAACCCTTCACTGACTTTTGACCGGAAGTATCTCTTTTAAGATTTAGTTGCCAATCTAAAGGGTTGAATGGGATTAATTGGACAGCATAGTTTCGCCGTCTACAATATGTGCATATAATATATTATACTTGAAGTATTTAACTTCCTGTAGTGTATATTATACATTATAATAATTTATATACACATTTTTAACATAAACACTTCAAGTAACCTCAATACTCGTTAGACTAATTACTTTAGTTTGTAAATTCAGTTAGTTTAAAACTAAAACATAAATAGAACTAAAGGTTTTTTCAATATTATTAATTTGTATGATTGTATGAGAGACATAAATAACTGTACATAATATATATGTATATATATATTAAAATGATCAAATCTCTAACCTATTTTGAGCCACCGAAATGAGTGGTAATTGATTTTGTGTAAACATAGAAAACCGAAAAATCATTCTCAACAAGTATTGAGCACACATTTAAATATTGCGAAATTTTCGAAAGTAATATTTCCTATAATACAGAAACTAAAATTTAATAATTCAAGAAACATGTTTCAATTTGCTTTTGTCCAATATGTTGGTAATAACGACGAAAAGAGGAAAAACTTAATTCGAAACGTGATTACCACCGCAGAAACATTTAGGTATCTATTTATGTTTGAAATATTTTATTTTTGAGACAATATGACCTTTAAAATCCTATCAATTTTGTTATATATGGATTATAATAAAAATTACCTCAGTATTTGATTGTATAATATGAGATTAAAACAGTATATACAAACGTTTTTATATTCGACTCGAAAATATTTTATAACTTTTGTACTCCACTGTCGGGCAAACAAGGACATTTTCGCGTTCTGCATTTCGTATATCACAATATTATACGCAAAATCTCCTTTTGTACGTTGTAAAACAAGCATAAGGAGTAAAATGTAATCTCCTATCGTACAAATGCGTATTACAAACCGTCATAATTGACGAGAACAAAACTTTTCATTTAGACACGTTCCAAAGTTTCACCGTACGAAAAATTAACCTTAAGGTACGTACATTCACATTTGTACGGGTCGGGGTTTTCGTATAGATGTTCATACACACATCCGGGCCGGGTCAGGGTTGACATCCATCCTGGCTGGCGGAATTAAAATTGAAATTTCCCCACTAAGGATTTATATAATTACCTTACGGATTTTTACAATTTTATCTTTTATAGACATTATATCAGTATGTGACAACTCGTTGAAGTGTCAATATATTAATAATAATAAAAATAATATATCAATAACAATATAATACTTAACAATAATATAGAAAATTACTACTGGACGTAGAGGAATCCGAAGAAAAGGAATAAACAAAAACCTTTTATGGGCAGTGGTGATTATAGGGGTGGGGCAGTAGGTGGATTGCCCCTCTCTTGGGATATGATTGTTATAAATTTAGTACCTCTACTACAGAGAACAAATAAAACTAGATTGTGCACTCTGGCTATATTGAAAAGAGAAAATTTCCGTGATGATTGAATTCATGTTTTTTTGAATTCTTTAATTTTTAATGAATAAATTTTTGTTTTAATACCTGGCGTAATAATATTAAATCCAGAAAACAACATTTTTTTTTTTTTCTGTAATATTAATAATTTTTATGAACTTTAAGATATTATATCTACGTCAGACAGAAATAGTTAAGTATACATAAATTCCTAAATAATATATAAACTTTTAAGTTTAAACATTTTAAATGAAAAAAAATTGAAAAATTTGTACATTTTTAATGTACCCCCCAAACTAAGCTTTTTTGATTTTTCATAAATTCAAGAGCGCCCTCGTACCCGGGGCAATGATACCCACTTGCCCTCCCCCCCTAGATCCGGCACTGTATATACGAATACAACAAGACGAAACAATGGGGAATTTTCGATCGAACGATTTATATTGCGTGTGTGTTTCCATATAAAACTCGAGTATAGTTTGCGTTGCGGTGCTATTCCGAATCCCGAGAAAGAAAAAACTAATAAAGTCCCCAAAGTAGCATCTATAACAAACCAAGTGTGTGTGTGTGTGTGTGTGTGTTTTCGTTACCATGTCGGTCACGTTTAAATTGCCCCGTTACGGTTGTGTGCGGAAGACGAGCGGAGGGAAGAAGCGCTGTCGTCCCGGGGTCTCGTTTCCGCCGCTCTTATCTCTTTTCGAAGGTTTGTCAAGAGGAGAGGCCAGCAGCTGATGCCGATCGACCCTCAGGCTCATTGGGAAACCCAGGCGAGTCTGGAGAGCATTATTATCCTTTGACGTTTTCATTTTAGGCATCGCGAGGCTAACTGGACGTCTCGTATATTGGCCCTTTTTCATATTATAGTGAACAGAAATATAAGCAATAAGATTCCTTCGAGCACAATTTATTTACACACATAGGTCAGGTATATATATATATATTGTTTAAATAAGGATTTCTTTTTTCTATTTTCCTTTTTTTTTCCAGTCTGGTTGCGTTTATTACTGCTGCTGCGAAAGAGCTTGATTATCATCCCAGACATTTTTCATTGTTGCCTTCGAGATTATTTATTTTTTTTCTGTTTAGTTTTTTTTTTTTTTTTTTTTTGCATTATATTATTACTTTTTTCACTTCAATAGTGAAAAGGTTTTTTTTTCTTTTTTGTATCACGTACTTTGGTAATTTATCGACAATATAATACTCGATTAAAAAGTTTTGACTTGCTGAACGAAAGACTATATAAATATATACACACACACACACACACACACACATGCGACATATATACAGACTGTTCGCGTTTTTTATCTGAAACAACCATTAGTTTTTCTTCTACCGGTTTTTTTTTATTGTTATTATTATTATTATTTTTTGTCCTTTATTTTTTTACTCTTACCGAGGCTGGTTTTGATAGAAAACTAAATATAATAACGGACGCAAAAAAGTTTGTGTAAAACTTTTTAGGACGATTTATATGGTACCAGATCGGATAATGACTGCAGTGTAACTAGCTGCTGAATTTATGTAGGAAAAATAAAATAAAGGTCACGTAGAGAATTCAGCAGTTTGAAGTTGTTTTTATTGTTTATTTTCGAACTCTAATTATATCGAATATATTCGATCGAAATAATAATATATTAAAATGTGGCACTTTTTCAGTGCCCCACAAAATGTCAAAAATGAGAGAATATAAAAAGCTTTCGAAAAATCATCAGATTTTATTTACATTGAATAATAAAATTGTGTTCAGCATACAGCAGTAAAATTAATCAATTCACGTTTCATTCGATTAATGAGAAAATACTATAAAATTAATAACCAATAAGTCGTTTTTTTTTTATTATCAAATTCAACAAAATTCTTGATTTTATTTTGGCGATGTAAATTATATCAAAGTAAAAATCAATTTTGAGATTTAATTATTCCGTTTTATTATTTGTTATTTTATATGACAGTATACTGTGTACAGAGCAAATACAAAATTTTATTTCAGCCGAATATCGAAGGAATAAAATAATGTAAGTCACTATACAGTAGTTTTAACTTGTCCTTAAATAATTACTTATCAATAGATATTAATGTAAAGCTGTTCAATATTAATTATTATTCGTTCTTATTTTAATAAAACAATAAAATAATATAAACTTAACCTGGAGTATTATAATTTTATTTTTTTCATTAATGACTGGTTTCGATTTTAAAAAGCCGGACATACTTCGTACGATGGGTGTACTTCGCACGATGGGTGATATTCTCTTGACGGGCGTATTAAATTTTAAAGAAACGATAAATCATTTCTTCAGTAAAACGATTCTGAACGAAGTTAATAACATAAGAAAATAAAATGTCCAAAATTTTTTTTCACATTTTCAAAATTTTTTTGCGCCAAAATCTTATATATAGCATTTTCTATCTATGTTTAAA